>JAFMTC010000054.1:742709-811302 GCA_018845635.1 Nicrophorus orbicollis | reverse complement strand
ATATATATATATATATATATATATATAGAAAATAAGTAATTAGCAAATTAATTTTTGTAATATATTTTCTCTAAATCTATTTTTTTGAATGTTATTGATGAAAACGTCGTTTATTTACTTGAAGGAATATAAATGTATAATTTTCATATAATGTATGTAAATTGGGTGTCTTGAGTTGATGTTTTCTAAAATCCGTATGTAAATAAATGTGACAATCGAAAAATGGGTTTCGTGAAGCCAAAAGTATGAGGAATGAAATATGAATGATGAAAAGAGGTGTTTGAATAGCAAGTGCATTCGAGGGTGGTAAATAGAAGAAAATCGTCGTTCATTTTTCAATTGACGCTATGTTATGTAACGTAATATCGTCATCATCATCATCATCGTTGCCATCAAAGAGGGAGGTATATTTTTATCTTTCCTTCTGAGTGTGTATCTGTGCCAGCTTATGGGTGGATGTGTGTGTGTGTTAGTACCTTATAGGGGAATCTTGTGAGGATCGCACTGTTCCGTTCCGGTTTGCAAGGAACTGGAGATACTGGGCGAGATCCCCCATTTCCCCGTACTCTATAATCGTCCACGGAGGATGTTCCGCCGTGCAGACACCCAATACTCTGCAGATATTAGGATCCGATAAACTGGCAAGGAACCTAACTTCCCTAAGTGACTCTATCGAGCCGGTGGCTGCATCGCTTTTACATTGTGCCGGATTCGGTGTCCGGACGACCACTAAACGGCCCGACCCCGAAATTACGTCCTCCAGCTCTTCCGTTTCGTACAAACTAATCTGTAAATAGCGAAACCCGGAGGATTAGTAATGAAATTATGTAAGCTGCAGGCAAAGATTACAACCTCGCCGCAGTGACAGGAACCCAGATTCTCCACCGAAGTCAACGAATAACGGGATACCGTCGGAGGGTCAATTTCCCTGCACGTGTACGAATGTCCCATGCTCGGTGCAATGTTCCAGCAGACCACAGGCGGTGGAATCTAATCACAAAGACATCCATTTAGCCATTTACTTAGGCAAACAATTAAATAGTTCATCATTATTTACCCTCTGTTTCTCCCTTGGGGCCGTGTGATATCGCTTCCGATTGGGCGGATCCGTAGCGACGCGTGGAAAATAATTCCCCAGATTAATAATTTTCGATTTCGGGCTAATAGCGGGTGTGCTTTGCAAACTCCGATAATGAAGCGGAGATGACGAAACAGTTATTGGACTTTGATGGAGGGATGGTGAAGACGGGAGCGGCGGCACTTCCGGCGGCTCCTCCGGGTCCGCAATAGCTGTGGACATCCTGAGAGTCGCGTAGTTCGGCGTAAAGTACGAGTTCACCAATGGCGATCTGAACTGTTCAAAGGTCACCGAGTCCGCTTGGGGTTCTTGAGCGATGGGCGTCGTTGGGTGGTTACTGTTTCCGCCGTTGTTATTACTTGATGAAAACGTCATTAGCAAATCCTGCAAATAATTGCATTTCAGAATACTCGGCCCGCTGTAATTGCTCGTAAATTGAAAATTTTTATTACCTTCATGTTAATTGTTACGCCGAAAGGATTCCTCAAAAGTGTTGGGGAACCTTGAAGTTTGTGTCTTCTGCTAACTATTAATATTATAACGAAGACGACTAGCAGAAGCAGCATGATGGCCGTTAATACTCCAATTATAACTTCGACGTAAGCGTTGCCATCTTTTCGGGCCGCAACTGCAAGTTTTATTCAATTCGAAAATGAATGCCTTCGAATTAAAAAGTTTCACATCCTCCAAACTTACTCGTCTCAAATGAGTCCATATTGTTGTTTCCGTTCGAATGGATTATCAGCTCATTAATATCGGAATCCAGAAACTCCTCCTCCGTAACATTCGCAGCGACCGGCACTGAAAGTAGAGTAGCAAGAGATTCGGAATAAATCGATGGTTACTCACGCATTTCAAACTCGACTCGACCGACAAATAAAAGTATGCAGATAGGTTGCAACCCGAAAATACAAATGACATCTATAATTCATGGTTTTAATTTAGGAGCAACAGTTTAAAAGTAATAATACCCTACTATTTAGGCGAAGATAAATGAGTTGCTTAAATATGGACTGTTCTCGCAGTGTATAGACAATTTAATTTGTTGAAAAGATTAATTGGCGGGTGCAAATAGAAATTAAATGGAGGGGTGGACGGGTTAGTGCGAAGGGAAGGAAAGAGGGAAAAGGGGCCAGAGAGGAGACAGACCTGAATCAAAAGAGACTTCGCTCAACATGAGCCAGCGATCCGCGAAGAACAGGCGAAGTTTGATGAAACGGGCGAGCTGGTGATGAAGATGAATGGTCACATTCCTTGCATTCTCCAGAACACGGTCCGGCATATACGAATAGGAGATAGTGCGGCCGTTGTAGTATTTCCCCCCGATGCTGAACATCACTTTCGCTTTGGTGAAGACCTGCAATTCATCGTCCGTCGAGTATCGAACGTAACGTAGAATACTGAAACGCACCTGTACGCCTTTGCTGAAGAAATTGTTGGTGAATAGATGGACTGCGCTGAAATTGCGGATTTGATCGAATTTGAAGATCATCTCTATGTAATCCTGTTCCGTCGAATCGTTCCTCCAGCCCATCCAACCGTTACCTGCAAAGAAGGAAGGAAACAAATGCAATTACTATGAATAAAATAATTTAGATAAATCTTAATTTGATACATTAATAAATAGGTTCCTTGCATTCCAATCCAAAGGCATTTCCAAGAAAAGCCAAGAAGGTTCGTAAATAATGAATGCAAAAAACCTGGGTCGAGTTTCACAATCAATCTCCAGGGACGGATAACTTATTACCTTAACAAATCGTACAATGAAATACAATTTTAACAGGAAAAGAGAACGGGCTATCCAATGTTTGTATTCGAACAATATTTAGACGATTCCTATTCATAAATAATGTTTTTATATATTATTATAAAATAAAATGTATTTGTTTAACAATTTATTTTAATCAACAATATTTGCAATAAATAAAATTTAGCTTAAATTAATCAAGTTATTATTTGCATTTTCACATATTTATAGATGCCAAATATAATAAATATTTATTTAACCATACTTGCAAAAATAAAATTATATGTAAAATAGTTGGCATAATAAAAAAGTTGATACACAATTTATTTTAATTAAACACATACATACATTAAACAAATAAAAATGTTGCACATTATATATATATGTTGTATTAAATGCATGTATAAAACAAAATGTATGTATAGGAAATATAGTGGATAAATTGATACATTATTAAAAACAGCTGCAAATACATTATTTAGAATAACATTGTTTATTATTAATAATAATTGAATGGAAACTCAATATCAGTTATATGTGATTTCGGTTTACTTTATACAAATAATTTTATAAAAATAAATACAATATGATTTAGAACATTTTTGCAATATTAATTCTATGAATATTATATGCTGAATGGACGAAAATACTGCGGACAATTGATTTTTTAAATTTATTTCATTATTATTATTATTGTTATGTGAATAACTTTTCTTTTTCTGTTTATTACTGTTGCAATTAATATTATTTGCTAAATTTATTGAACATTTTCTGTTACATTAGAGGGTTTTATTTTTAGTAACTATCTATTGACAACTCTAGTTTAGATTGACAAATACAACAATATTTCGAATTTTTCGAATCCTGTTCAAAAATTTGGATTGAGCAAAAATATGAAAAATATTAAAAAAAAACATTATATAAAAGGTAAAAAAATACTGTATTGTAGAATATTTGTTGTTTATTACATAAAATTAAGTGATAGATGTTTCTTTTCATACAATGATTTTAAAGTCCTCCGTTAATCCGATTTCAAACTTATTTTGAATATTAGTGGAATCGATTACCCGGACTATGCGAGGTAATATTATACTATTAATGATGCTCATTGCTTATTTTTCATTTGTTGTTAAAAAATAAATATTTTAATAAAGAATAATAAACATGTTTATTAATCACAAAAAGTGATTTAGGTATTTTCTAAGTCTTTCGGCACTATATTTTAATATAATTTCAATTCATAAATATTTTACTTTCTGTATCGCAGATTTAATGTATATAATTAGTCCTTTTTCAAATAATGGTTGAATCGATTATCTGGACTATACTATATAATGATGTATTATGAAAAAAGTCTATTTGCTTTTTCATATCCTAAAAAAGAATGCTTAAAATACTACATTTCAATTCTATAATTGAATTTAATTAATAAATAAATAGATAATCGAACTAGGTTATTGGTTAAGTTATGAAGTGGTCATTAACGAAGTTAAACTTATCTTTCCGATATCCTCTTAAGAAGGAAGTCAACGGACCATCAATTATGGATTATGAGGTTGGATGATTTCAAAAGAAGATTACGGATTATTTTAGCTAAATACCAATTGATTTTCTTAAGATGTATATTTGTTGAATCTTATTCAGCTCTAAAATAAACCTTATATTTTTTATGTTTATTTCCTATCAAACAATACATTATTGTAGTTTACAATGTCTATACTGATTGAAAAGTTCTAGTAAAATTATAAAGTGAAAAATATGATCGAAGAATCTGTAAAATGTTATATAGCCAATTTAGTCAGCAAAAGTGACGGGTAAAGAGTAAAAAGGTAAAGCCGGAGTAAAGACGCTTCAAGGAGATTCAAATTTATAGATAAGCCCTGCGGTGGAGACATTTGAAAAGTAATTTTGCAGCAAGCAACATGAAAGGAAGTAAACAAGTATTCGATGCATAAAGATGAATACAAGGATTTCAGCTAAATAGTTGTTTTTTTATACCTATTTTAGTTGTACGTATCGACAACGATGAAAGAAAAATACAAACTGAAATTATTGGAAATACAAATTTAATTATTGCTTTTGCTACAAAGGGCTATAGAAGATGATTTCTTATTTTTTCAGTTTCATTCATAATAAATTAAACAAGAGCCAACATATGCATTCTGGTATATCTTCAATAGTGTTATACATTGATTTACAAATGTGTAATTAAAATGCAGTAAAAGTGTAATTAAATACATTAGTGAAATGTACCAAGGAAAATTATAATTGCACTCAAATAAACTGGCTGAAAATCTACCAGTAAAAGAAATAAAAATACATAGATATTAAAAATGCAACATTCTAGATTTATCATATAGATTTAATTAAATAAATTCTTACTGTTGTGTAACAAATAGTTTGTTTAATGCCTTATTTGTGATAAATGATAAATTCTAAATAAAGTAAATAATATACAAAAAAAAGTTACATGAACATTTTGGGTTATAAAACTCAATAAAAATTATAATGACATTGTAAAATACCATAATGATTATGTTTTTTTGCAATTGTTTCTTTAATATTATATTGGATGAAGATATTGTGTATGTGAATCATAAATTAGATAGTGAAATACTTAAAGTCGAATGTTTGTATAATTCACCTTTTCCATATCCAATATCGAGACGGTAGTTGTCCGCGCCGATTTCTCCGTCCACAAGTCTTCCGAGGCCACCGTGCAATTCCCCACGGGATCGTTGCCCATCATACGAGCTGTCCCACAATCCCTGCGACGGTTCGGATCCTTCTGGGGCGGTATAAGCCAGAACGCCACCTGCAAACAACATCACCATATAAATTCCCCCATCTCATTGCATCCCTTATCGCACTAAACAACAAAACAAATTCCTTTTTTCTCCCTATATTGTTTTTGTTCTCCCACATAAATACATCGAGCGCCCGACCAATCTCAAGTTAAAGTGAATCACGTCAATATATCTGCTCTTCCTCTGCGGATATCTCGAAGTAATTTTCTTAAAATGCAGTTAATGACGCAACAAATCACAGCGGTATTTGGTTACTGCAAAAAAAAAAAGAGCGTTCGTGTCTAACACACAGAGAGAGTATGTGTGTAAAAGAGGGAGAGGAAACTAAGAAGTATCCGGGCGAAAAGTCAGCATGTAAATGGGGCCCATAATATGGGAGAGTGGCTCGTATTAATCAGAGTCTCAGGCATGGAATGGTTCTTGCGTGAGGGAGAAGGACTCAGGCTCTCGCCTCTTTCAGCCTTCTCGCCCGAGGGATTTTCAGATTTTATCTGATAATAAGGTCCACTTAGCGACGGCGTAAAATTAATTTCACTTTGCACGTAAATATGAAAAATAAAGAAACAATTATTATTTCAGCTTGTCGCCATTAATCATCTCTCGCACAAAATAAGGGAGGAAAAAGAACCGTTCGTTCATCTTGCCATTATCATTTTTTCGGTTAAGATAATACTCTATATTCTTTTTACTGCATCATTGTAATTACACTGAAGTTGACACTACTCATAGACAAGTTTTTTTTGTAGCTAATTAACTTGAAGATTTATGCACATAATTAATATACCTTTCATTTTCCTATTAAAATATATATAATAGATGAGATGAGAGCCGCATTATGATTTTTCATTTATTATATAGTATATTATATATATACAACAACATAAAATAGGACAGTAAGTTAGACTATCGCTAATACAAGATAACTTTGTGGGTTAAACTCTTCACCTATTAGTTAATTTAACAACATTCGTATAATATTTGTTGAAATATAACTTATACAACTCTTCATTTGCTTGTGGCTCTGAGAGCCGCATTAGCACACAACTGATATAGATAATATTACCTAACAAACTAAACTATTTAAATGTATAATTTAAGTAAGTTAATAATATTTATTCCAAATTATAAAGCATACAATTTAAAATATAAATGTGAAGTAATGAGTCTTGTATATTTGATCAACAACATGGTCTTTCAGATATATAACGCAATAAATACCAATCAAATATTTTCTGTGAAATTGTGAATACTTCAGAAATATATCACATAGATGGAATAAAGTTACTTCTGATTAATAATTTTGATATAAATGAAATTTCAATTAAAATAAATAAAATTTTATTACTTTTTCATTATTTTTATTTAAGTATTAATCGGAATATACGAGGTATATTAATGAATAATTCAATTTTATATTAAAAGTCCATTTGAAAAGTCCATATTAGAAAAAAATAAATAAGAAAACAATATCTGAACTAATTATTAAAAAAATGTATATGAAGCTATATTTAATTAGTAAATTTGACAATTATTAGAAGAAATATGGATATCAATAGGTTTTGCTTTATTTGAATAATGTTTGAATTTCGATTAACAGTAATTTAATTAAAATGATTTAATGAAGATCTACTTTTTTGCAATGAATATCAATCTTCATATATATTTTAGTGCCTTTTTATAACGATATTTCAAAACTATCTGTTTGGATATTCAGTAAATCACCACGTCATTGCATTGCACTTGTTTGGAACTATTGTTCATTAACAACTAGTCCCTTAAAGACTGTTTTTATTAGTTAACATGGCCTCAGTACAGAAGTACTGACAAATGCTATAAAAGAAACCACAAAATTATGTGTTGTACTCCAATCGAGCACTTCAGAATGTAGAAGGGCGACTCTAAGCTTACGACTATGAGTCGCCTTTTTTATATATGAAAACAAAAATGATTTTGTTTTACTTGCAACGCATAATTTTCTATTTATAGTTGTAGATGGAATTGCATATATTTAAGTGACATATAAATTGGTATGTATTCCAGAAAACTTTTCCTGATACTGTTGTAATATGAGGCATTAAGTACTAACTTTTTCAAATGTTTGGAGTGTCCCCGATTTACAACTTGCAAAAGATTTAAAATGTACTTTGACATGCTTAATTAAAAAATATTTTGAACAGACTAATTCATCTAAGTATGTTTAATTTTATTTCAACCTTCTACTTAAAAGTTGATGTTTCAGATTTGTTTAATTATTGTTATTGTATAAATTTGTCTTTTTTGTATGTTTGTATCTGTTGCAATAGAAATACTTAATAATTGTAATAAAGGAAGTGTCTGAAATCTCTCTTAAACCCGGCGCATCCACATTTAAAGTTTAACGTACTAATTATAATCTATTATAATTAATAATAATAGTATTTATTAGTAAAAAAAGATCCAAGGATAATAGGTCTATTGTCTTTATATTCTGAGATATAGTTAATACATTTTGTTACAAATAATAATAATTAGCTTTATTGCTGATGCATTTTAATCTAATAATTATTATTTCAAATATTCTTCACATTCAGAAATGAGTACATAATTAAAGAAAACCTTTTACTTACTTTTTTTTACTATTATATTTACAGAAATATTAATTCTAATTATCTTTCATTTATATATTATTTTTGAAAATAGAGCAAAAATATCTATGGTCAATAGCCTTTTGCCGCAAAAGAATATTTTATTTTTGTTGTTATTATAATAGGTTTTTTTTGTTATTATTGTTGCAAATTATTATTATTATTTTCTAAATTAGATCCATAATTAAAGAAACCCCTACTGTTATAATTTTAATCTTCGTTTTTTTTTGCTACCGTATTTGCAAATGATTTCCGGTTCGGTTGTATTCAAATTTTACGGATTTGTGGAAAAGCTGGGTCAGTTGTTGCTCCGTTATATGTAAACGTCGACTGTGGCGCAGTTGCATCCTTTTTAATTGCATTCGTTTGCATACTTCCATGTTCTCTTTTTTGCAAACCTCGGCCGTCCGCCGTTCACGTATTTGTTAATCATTAATTTATCCGCCGGGTTTTGTACACTGACTCTCTTGAATTATTTACAAAACCGACATTTGGATAATTAAATTATGAATACATATAAATGTATATAACGTATGTTAAAAATATTTCTATAATTTATTTCGAGACATAACAGCAATGTATATTGAATTGTTTATAATAATTTATAATAATAATATTTATTGCAACGACTACAAGAAAAATATAAATTCAATATAATAGAAGAAAAAGAAACTAATGCTATTGTTGTAAAAGAGATAGACCACAAATCTTTCTGTCCTAAATTTTTAATAGCCCTTTCTAATAGTTAATAATTTTATCTCCAATATTATATTATATAAATATAGTATTATTAGAATAATTATTATTATTCATGATTTTCTTCGAATTACATATTTATTTCTTTCTATTTATTAATCAAAAAATGTAAATTAATTTGGCTTGTAAAAAAATCAACTATTAAGTAACAGTATTAGTAATAAATACATCAACATTGTATATTCCTCTAAGAAATACTATCAATTTTATAAGTGAGATGTATAAATCAATCTGTTGGAATTTTTCATCATAGAAGGCAAGACTCTTTGTAACGCATCTGCAACGTTTTGGATTTTTCTTTTGTTAGAGCGGTTTATAGTCAATCTCTAAGAACTGCGCCCTGAAAGGACCATTGTGTCCAGTGTGTACGATGCTTCAAAGAAGAACAAAATGTTAATGATCGGGTATCTGCTAAATTTAATTGGCATTTCCAACTTCTAAACTAACACTTTTATCCTGTTGATATACAGATAATCAATTATTGTAAAAAGATGCTTGCTTTCATAATTAAATTTAAAAAATAATAATAATTTATATATTTTAGTCATATTCTCATTCCTTTTTTATGGTATACATTTTGATGATATTATTTTTATTCTAGATTTATTTGTACATTTTTTAAAGTAGTTTTTCTGTTAACGGTTAAATTTTATTCTTTATATTGAATTTCGTTGTACTCTACATGCTATAATTTACAGCCGTCGTGAAATATTGTTATGTAAACGGAATTGTACCACATATTTCGTTTTATATTTTATACGAAACATGTACACATTCTTCTTCACTTACCTATTCGACTATGGATTTATTACACTAATGTATTATGTATGTTCTATGTTTTAAGACGCAAAATTTCTATCAAATAGCTACAATGTTTGCTCGATGTATTGTACTATGTTTTTAATATAAATGTATTAATACTAATGTACAAATTGTTTTCGATAAAAACCTTGCATATAATGTTTTAAATATAAATCAAACATATTTATTAATACAGATAAATCTCAGTTAACCAAGTTTAATTTAATGTAAATGTTCTAATATAAGCCTAACATACACAAACAGGTAATAAATTTTAAGAAATTGAAAATGAAGTTATCCAATGTCGATAAATTTTAGTGGAAGTAGAAGAAAAGCTATTTTGCAACAAAAGCAAAGAAAATCAATATGAGATTAAAGTAATGTATGAAATATGTTATGTTATTAACTAAAGATATAAAAAACATGATGTTTTGAAATGTTTAAATGAAAATTATTCTGATTTTGGTAAAAATATTAGGCAACAAATGCAAAAAAAAATATTATAGATAATATATAAATAACTACATTATTTCTCTTTTCAATTTAGTAAATGATTTTAATTTTATTTATGAGGAAGTGTATCTTTTCCACCCTGTTGAATATTTACCTCATAAACGAAGTTTCATCGAGGTATGATTATCAGTAGTCATAATTCTGTTAATAAGAGTAAAAAGACGTTCCATCACAATCTTTAACTGTTGGTATTAATTATAAATAGTAATATTATTGACAATAATATTTTATAATATTGTTGTTAATAATGCATATGCATAAAGTATAATTATACTTTATTAAACCCGGCACCGCCACATTAACACATTTTGCGCAAAAGCATAAAAATAGTTACATGATTAATACTCTATTAGTATTATTTATTTCAACATCATTTATTGGTCTAAATTGGGCTATCGACCGAGGCATAAGAGATTACAAAATTTGTAGCTTACATGGAGATTATATAAAAAAAAGTATATAAGTATATTCTATAAAATTCAACTATTGTCAAGAAAAGAAAATTGTAAAGGAAAGACAGGAAAAAATCAAAACCAAGATAGTCACAATTAGAATAAAAAAATTGGACTGGAAAGGTGACAGGATTTGGTTTATTAAAGGACTTAATCGAACGTGATAGAGGTAATAGGGAATATTGGTATTATTTTATTAACTAATTTTGTTTCTACAATATTTTTAAACTATTTTAGGTTCAGACTATCAATGAAAAAAACAAAAAAAACAGTAATAGCTTTTCATTTATAGCTTATATACTCTGAGGCTAATTACTTAAAAAATAGTAAAAATTGTAAATTCCTGTGATCTTTTTTATTTATAAGTATATAATATAAAAAAAGATACTTTTGTTAAAAAGATTTGTGTATTGAAATACGGGCATATTGAAGAAAATCGTATAATTAAGAAAAATAAATGGACATAGTTACAATTAATAAATTAGGTTGTTCTGAAAGTTTGCGCCATTTTTTTCTAAATGCCATAGGCAATGTCTAAATCTATATCAGAAGTGAATGTTAAATTTTAGACCGGAGACTGAATATTGCATTTGAATGGAATTTTCCATTGAAAATATAATAGAATAAGGAATATTTATTTCCATTTACAAATTTCTTGTGCGCAAATTTATAATAATTGTTTATACTTAAATAATTAATTATTATAATTAAAATTTGTATTATTGTGCCTTTTATATTATTATTATATTTCATAAATAAGTTATTACGTTTCCCTTTTGCACATACATATTATTAATAAATGTACATTGCGTAACAAATTTAAAAAAATAGCTAACATTTATGATATTTCATTCCATTGATTTGTAACAGTCAATATATTGTGTAATATAAATTTTGAATAAAATAAATATATAAAAAGAAGCGAAATATTCCAAATTCAAATACTGCGAGCAAATGAAAAGCCCATGAAATAATGATTTGTTGTATTGACTACACTTGTCTGGGCCAAATATTTTTTTTTTCTGTTTGGTTTATTTGAACTGTGTTATTTAACTAGAATATATGTATTTTTTTACAAACCTACTTAGCAATGTTTTTTTCGCCATCCATCTGCTTGGGAACCCGGTAAACAGAGAAATAAATTGGACTGTCTGCCGTATATTTGCAAACAAATTAAAGCAATTTAGTTCCTACACGCAACCATACTACTTAATGTTAATTATCGTATCGATGTGTCCGTTTTTCTTACACACGTTTTTTCGTCGTATGTAAAATTGTATTAAAAAATGTACGATTCTTCATGTTTTTCTGAAGACAAGGAGGACAGATTTCTGACTTACCCATACAAAAATAATTTAATATCCAGTTGACTTACAGACATCAGACAGATATCTTTTATTAGTTTTTTTTTGTATATATTCTATACATTTTTATATAGCTTTATTAATTTTCACTAATATTGTACATTATCTAAGGAATTGTTAATTTAACATGAACACATTCGACTGTTTGTTAGAATTTATAAGCCGGACATTTCACGCGCGGTTTGTAGCCTAGCGCGGGCGATATTTTAACTGAAATATAAGAAATCTAATATTAAAAACAACCTTTTAGATTAATCAATATAATATATTGAAAATTTCAATAAAAACTCAAATTATATAGCACTGTCCAATGAAGAAGAAACCCGGACTAGGCTCGTTTGATATATGATATAAAGTTGCACGAAATGTTATCACAATTTATCAGAATTGTCAACTATTATTACTCTATTATAAAAGTGCTGAGCCTTCCAGATTGTTGCTACCTCTCAACCATCAGCAGACAACGAAAAACCCAGATTTTTCCGGGTACCGTAAACTACTAGACAACCTGGATGTGTATGGGTCCCCAATAGTGTGTTTACTCGTTTTTAAAGCTGTTTTCTTAAATATGAGAACCTGTTCTAGAAAATGTTTTATTTTAGTTCACAATTGATCCAATTGATCAAAGTACGTTAAAAACGTTCAATTCTCATAAACTATTCGACACATCAAATATTCCATTGTTTTTACTTATTTACAATCCTTATCTTAATATAAATCAGCGGAACGCAAAAATATAATCATAAGTCTATTAAAGGCGAAATTATTTCCTAAACTTTTTCTGGGAAAGTGTTTTTCCTTTTCCTATCGGAGCACATACATCTTTGCTACTTTGCGGCAAAGTGTTTTCCTTTAATCTACCCCGCTTTTTTGATGTGTAATATTGGGGTTTATAAATAAGTACGGTGATAAGCGGGTGCCGGGGAAAAATCGAGTTATGGTGGAGGAGATAGAATAGCAGGAGAACAAATTTCTTTTTAATAATAAAGAAGGAAGCCTTGCATTCTATATTTTATGATGAATATAATATAAAAAAAAAAGATATTCTTCGCATGATTTAACATTTATAGTTTTTAATTTAGGTAAAAAATGTTTATAGTTATTATATTTTTTAGACTTAATTCAAAAGTAACTGTGTAAAGTGTAAAAAAAACTGTGTGTCCTTAAGAATTAGACACTCTAATAAGGTACATCTGAATGTAGCTGCTCAAAATTTGAAAAAAAATACATCAGCTTAAGACTATAAACTATAAGACATTCTTCTTATACTTAGACAAATACGATATATTACAATTTAATTGCAATGGTACTAAACTGTACTATTTTATAAACCTTTCCTCCTTTACATTTTTTAGTATATTGTTAGAACATACACAAACTTTGATCAAAACTACTGGAATAAAATGTACTGAAACATGTTTTATTATATTTTGAGAAAAAAAAATCACTTTATAATTAAATTATTATTAAATTATTTTGTACAATACAAAAATTATTTTCCGAGCAGAAAGGCCTATGATCTATAGCCCTTTGTAGGAATAACAAAATATTTTTTTTGTATTTGACTATGTTTATTTTATGGAATATATTTTTTGTAATTGTTGTAATAAATGTTGTTGTTTATAATAATTTTAAGTATTTATAGCTTTAATATTGGCAGAAAAACCCCCCTTTAAATATACCTTTAAAAATAAATAATATGATATATTTTTGAAATTTACTTGGGTAATTTCTATTTAATCTAATTAATAATATATTTTAACAGTTATATAAATAAATAATTCAAGGAAACATATAGAGCAACTCCTAGTCGAAAGGCTGCAACACAAAAATCTGATGAGAAAGGTGCTGGTTTAAATCTCAAAAAATAAGCTGACCTGGCTTTTCCGGCATTTACCGGTCAGCATAAGGTAGTGGGGCCGATAGGACTGAAAGGATGCCAGACATAAGACCGTAATAGAAACAAATATCAACTAAATCAAGGTAAATCAAATTCCTTGATATTTTATATTATTTAAGAGTCAGAAATTGAAATGTAACTTTTGTTATAACGATAAAATAAAATAGGACATATATTACATGAAATTTGAAAATATGAAATTCGAAGAAATAAAACGAAAGAAATTGGGAATTGATTCTAAAATGAATCACGTTTTTTATTCGTTTTTTGGTATGCATGCCTCATAACTAAGATTTATTGAATTTCTGCATCACGTTTTGTATGTACGCTCGTATAATAAATAAGGCCCCTGTCAAATATCGGTGTTGGCGTTTCGTTCCTTAAGCCATCGCCGTGAGCGAACGAGCAGATCTGAGATCGGAAAAAAGGAGAAAGAAATGCGACACACTTCAATTTCAGTATAAATCTTCATAAGTGCATCAACGTAGAATCTAATGAAGTCTTGAAACAAGTGGGCAAAAATTTAATATAGCAAGTGTAAAAATTGATATATTGATATTTTACTACTACTGAGAGCATATTCCCTATGCACGTATACATATATAAAAAAAATATATATAGAAAGAAAGAAGACCGTGACATGCACACGAAATGTAGCTAGGGACTTCCCCTAAAGATCGAGTCGACTTTATTATATCGCGCTTTTATAGGTCCGTCATGCGATCGGTCTCCACCCCAATATTGCGAACCATATCAATGACAATAGTTTAGCGAGCACATAGACATTTCTGTGAGGCAAACACGTACACGTCGACCCCTAAACCTTATTGTCACAAGGAACTCATAAAACAAGTCAATGTCTAGCTCAGACTAAACCCCTCCCCCGAAAGCTACCCTCAAACATACCCACGCTGTATTAATATGCCCCTCACAGACCGACTAATTACTTTATTAGATACCACGAAATTGGATCAAGCAAACCCTATATCCTTTTCACACTGATATTATCAAAAAAAAAGCGAAACTTCCTCAAACTTTATCTCTCATCGTTATTATTACTTGCATGTACACAAAATTAATCAATTGTTATTGTCACTATATATAGAAATAAATCCTTTCAGCAATATATATGATAAAAATAAGAGAGAGGCAGTCATTTCGTCATAATATTAGTTTTGACTTACATGAGAAATATTCCATAGACAGTATTTAATTTAATTCACTTACGTCATAGAACACATTCTATAAAAGAATATCTTTTGATTATTAATATGCAATTTTAAATTTCTGTAGCAAATATTAGTAAGGAAATTAACAATCCAGAACTGTCATAATATCTGAAATTTATTTTTCGACTAGTTCGATTTCAAGCAATAAATAAGAACATTGCATAAAGTATAATAAAATCATTTACGTATTAAAAATAGTTTAATATAACTAACTTTTTTGAATTTATTTTTAGTTAGATCAATTATAGATTTAATTGCTTTTCAAGTCGGCCAATATTCCTGCAATAATATTCATTAAAACTCTCATTAATAATCAAATACAAAGTAAAATTTGATGTTTAATTAATATTGATTTGAAACAATTTCATATTTATATATAACGGAAAAGAAAAACTTATATAATAATTCCATATTTTGGCGTAAAGACTAAATCTCTTTGCAACATTTTTTTTTCCTTGATTTGTTTCATTACTATATTTTTCACTATATACATTATCTACATGTATATTTAGAAGGTTATTGGTTATAAGTTTATTCAGGTTGTTAAAGTTACGGTTAGTTGCAATTTCTCAAGGATTGATGCCATTACTCTATATAAGTTTAAGGATAACTTTATAGACTATTAAGTTTATTTTCTAGAGACATTTCGGATTTATTCTCTGGCAAACCATTATATTTTATTGGATAATCCCAAGTTACTTTCCTTTAGACCATATACGTTTTTTAACAAGTGAGGCATATTTTATTATAATCGTTGAAAATTTTGATTATTTAAAATCAACTTTATTATTACACGACCCAATATAATGTTATTTGTTTGTAGTAATACAATGACATAATTGATAAGTGTGTATTATATGGACATACAATAATTTGTTAAAATTCGGATTATATAATAATCGGAGTAATATGACAAATACGTCGGGACTGTATGTCAAATCAAGACAATCCCAACTTTGACTTATGGTGGTTGCTGTGTTTGCGACTTGTTATAATTTAAAGTGAGTTATAACTTGAGGAACGCTGTTTAAGTTGATAAAACATAATTTCATTTATGATTTACTTTAGTAAACATTGAATTGTCTTTTATTTAATTGTACATAATTAATTTTGTACATTTTTAATATTAAATAAAAAATATATAAGTTTCTTTACGTTTAATAGGTTTAGTATATGATACATACTAAAATTTGTATACAGTTGAATTTAAATAAAAAATATGAATGTTATAATATGAGTTTCATATGTTGTTTGGTATAAGGTAAGGTATTTGATAAACGAGAAAAGTACAAGACACGATTTGTCAATATGTTTTATGAATTATAGTGCGGCCGAGGGCGCGGAATGTCTGCCTTCACCGAAAAACTTTTTATAACAAAAGAATGAATAAGAACTATTATTGGCAGCACATGCGAATGCACTTAGTCGGAGCACTTTCCAATCGGTTACACGAATATCTATGAGTCAAGGTAGTTCCAGCTTTAAAAGGTTACTCTCCAGATGAAAGTCTGCGGAAAAACGGTTTATGCCTCACGGGCTGGGCTAGATGCACGGAATATATATACACATAAAGTGCACAAATGACAAATCGATTTCAATATATTTAGATTTTATAACACATTTGGCTTTATATATATACAATATAAAGTATGCAATAAATTTAGAATTATTGGTTAAATAAGAACCAAGTGAAAAATAAAATAATTAGAAAGAAATGTTATATATTTACAATATTTTTTTAGAGAATATAAATATAGTGTCATATAACATGATACGACCTTATTTCGTTCTTGATCCTTGAACTTATATAATATAGTTCTTTCCGTTCTTTGGAGAAGTCTGGATTACATGATTTACTTATCATGTTAAATTACGCATAAAATCTTTAAACCAATGTTTCTAATATCTTCATTATTATATATCAAAAATAATAATTGTATTTACATTTTGTAAGTTTTTTTTTACGAAAGTGAGAATTGAAGCACTTTAAAATTGCTGTAACTTTAAGAAAATGCATTAAAGTAATTTCTTTAAAAAAACTATCACATCGGAGTTGTTAATTCATAATTTGAGAAAATTGCAAATGTTGACAAGTTGTTGTATTCGTTAATATATATAAATTTTTCTATTATGCTGTATTAATATTGTGTGTATATTGAGGTAATTTTATTCCTGACAGGGAAACTCACGATAGCTCATTCTCGGTGAAATTATGTTAGGAGTAAGTTTGGCGCAGGGAAGCAGACTACCAAGTTTCTATTAGTTCAATATAAACTATTGGAGTGGATTTGTCCATAATTAAATATGACGAATACGTACAAATCAAAGCGGACTAATTGATAGAGCATTAGTGGAAGATAGTGCACGGCAATGAGGGCGGTTGCGTGGTTGGCAGAGGTACAACTATCCACGAATAAGGAGCGTCTCGCTCGTTCACATAGACCAAATACATACATACACCACATCCATGCTCGCTCTATGATAGCAGAAAATGTAATTTAGTTCGACTTGCAAACCGTATGCAAGAACACTGAGTAACTAAGTGTGTCCCACCATTATCCAACTTCCTAATCTATATTATCCGAATTAGAAACTCACACTGATTCTCAAGAGACGCTTTTCTCTTTCCTTTCTTACAGCATTAATTGTATATTCCAATTATAAATAATATTATTATCCGAAATTCTTCGATTTATACCCCATTGTCCCATATATTAAGTTATATAACTAATAAATAATAATAAATAACACGTATTATATACTTCATATAATAAATTATTAATCGCAGTCTGTCCATTCTTGTGATAAATATTAACTTTACCTGACTATTATTCTAATAACTATTATAATAATAGTCAATGTAATTAGTTTGAAACATTATAACCATTAATTTCCAGGTTTAGAAAATTATAACACTATCAAATAAACAACAACTCTCATCACATAGCTTTATTACTTCTATCTGTTGTTCCGATTACAATTTTAATGAGTCAAATTGATGAGAGTTGAGAGTATATTTTTTTACATCAGAAAATTTGAAGACTACATCCCCAGTTCTTGATTTATAATTTAATAGCGTTTAAGTTATAAAGTACACAACTGTACATAACTTAATAAGAATTTCATATTAGCGGAAGTAGATGAAGAAATGATCTTTTAGAATTTAGTGAATGCGGTTTGAAAAAACTAAAAAATAAAGTTTTTCTATATACGAATGTAAGAGAGATATGGTTCTTATAAATTGATAATCTCTTGGAAGATTATATTAATATTAATAATTATAATTTTTCAGTATTATAATATGATTTTTTTCTTCTCATATACACTTAATGCATTTCCCCATGATTCCTCCTTTATAGCAGGAGTTCTCAATTCAAGAGTAGCGATCGATTATTAGGTAGCAATAATTTATTATTTGGATATGAAATGACAACTGTCATCATGTGTCAGATAAATTATATGTGAATTCCTTAAATGTACTATTACCAACAAGTGTATTCCTCTGCTTTTTAAGAATAATGTGAATGTAATTTATCTAGCGTATAAAAGTAATTTCATGTCACAGAAAGAAGAGATAATGAATTGAGTGACTGCAAGATTCGGACAAAGATTGATGGATAAGTCGTTTTTAATTGATGCAATCTCTATGCGATTAAGGTAATACAATTAGCTATGGCGTCATAGGAGCGTGTAGACAATCATCATTTTAATTCACAGTCAGAATTAGGTGATGGTGTCTGGCCTGGTTTGTTTCTTCTTTTCTGAAGGGTCTGCACAGTTTTACTCCCCATTATAATATTTCAGGCGTAAATCACGGCGTGCAAAGCCTCGCGAAATTGTGTCAGCCCTAATTTCGGAAAGACTTAATTCCGTTTAAAACTTGACGAGCTCGTACACCGCCGAATATAAAGCTACGTCCCGCTTTTTGGCATTAATATTACCTTAAAATATTGTATACGTATAATATCGTATTAATTACTAAATCTTCGTAGTAAATATTGTGGCACCTGTTCAGGATTTGAACGTGTCCTACCGTTGCGGACCGTTATTATTATATTAAAATATCCTCTTTTCTAGGATTTCCGGTTTTAATTACATCAGTATATCCGTATATCACATAATCAATAACTATATTTTATAACTGAAATATTATAGTTTTCAGTTATATTGTGACCAAAAATATACCAAAAAATAATTGTGATTGTTCTAAATTTTTATTTTTCTTAGAAATTATATACAGTAATAACAATAATAATATTTATTGCAAAAATCACCATTAGACAATAACATAAGATAATTTACTTACATACATTACATTATATACAACAATAATAATAATTACATGAACAATCTTAAAAAAATAACTGTTATGAATAAATATTGCAATGATAAAGAAGCGGGCATAAAAATAAGATTGAGCATAAATTTTTGTTTGGAAATTTTTCTAAAAAAGCAAATACACAAGCATTATTTTGAAATACTTAATTGTAAACAATTATAAACACCTTGAAAAAAATATTTGGTGCGAGTTTTTATACAACGAAATTTGCAATCTATCCATTCGGATATTCAGTAAATCACACATTGTTACAGACACTTAATTAGAACCGTTGCCCATTGACAACTTGTCCCTTGATGACAGTTAATGTTGTGTGTTGTATCTGGAATCAAATCCACGATCCCAGGTTTGAAGATCAGTGACTTAAGTCGGAATTGCCCTTGGTTAAGAGGTTCTACATCACAAAAATCCGTTGCGGAAGTTGCTTCTTCAAACGTCACCAAAAAATATTTTCTGGCATTTACCGGTCAGCTATAAGTTAACGCTTTGCGCGCTAGATTTTTACGGATATCCAGAAAATTTTATTTTGTACTGTATATTATTTATTACTATCTCAGATACCTCCATACAAAGTTTTGTTCAAATTGATACTCATGTAATGAAACTAGGGAGTGGTGGCAATTGCCACCACTGGATACAAATGACATAAATTTAGAAACCCTAATATTTTGCAAGTCATCTTTATTTTTTACTCAGCTATTGTGAATACATATGAAAACTTTTAGAGTAATTTCTATCTTTTTGGATACAGAGTGATACTTGTCATTTTTCTTGATTTGATGCCTGTACGACCTTTACAAGTCTCCCAGCATTGTTCATGTCCATCTATACTATCTAATCTCATATCAATCACATGAAGTGATTCGGGCTTCAGACTCTTCTTCTTGTGATTATTATGGAGAGGGGGCTAGAAGGCAAAGGTCGGCCGCGTTTTGAAATTTTAGATCATAGTCGTCATCTCTGAGCTGTCGTCTGGCGGATTTTCAATGTCCTCTTCGATATCCGAATCAGGAATTGAACTAATTGCTAAATATGTTTCTTTTATGGCACTTTTATTATATTGTTTATGTTTTTATAAAACAGATCTCTCAGTTTACTGCTGTTTCTTTAAACTATATATTATTCATTATTGAATATTTTATATAAATACATTCAAATATACCAGTCATGTTAAACAACGGGCTACAATTTTGATACAAAATTGGCAATTAATGTTATTAATTGAATTTTTCTTCGTATCTTATGTTTTTCAAAATATCAGTTTGCCGATCATTATCAATCAGCACAGTTCATCCATAGTTATTACTATGTTATACTTCCTCAAGTACAACACATAATTACGTAATTGTAAAGAGATGCGTCTTATAGAAGGTAGAGTCTTGAGAAAATACGGTAACTATAGTTCAGTAAAAGATTCTGTTCTACCAGAACTGTTTACATATAAATGAATGAAAATAATATTGGAAATACACTTTTTGTACTGGAACAAAAAAACAAACAGAATAGAAATTCATTTTTATTAAGAAAATATTGATAACTTAAACAACTTCTCTTAATTCAATGATAAAGAGAATAAAGCCTTCAAAATCCTTAAGCAATAACTTAGACTTAAACTATAATCGTTTATAAAATTTACTTTTAAAAGCACCATGAAAGTACTTTCACTTCAGGAATAACTTGACTATTTATTTTTTGCTTAGTTTGAAGTTAATTAATCTACATATTTTTTTAAGTAAATTTCTAACAAAAAAAACGTAATTCATAAGAGTAATCCTTTTTCAACATATATGCTAAATATCGATTTAGTTTCATTCATATATAAATGTACTGTAATAGTATATTTAAATAGTGATATAAATGGATTATAGCATTAGTTTAATAAAAATGTGCATTTATAAGGTTAACCGTGTGCACTAGATATATGTCAAAAAATATAGTATGCTAAAAGTACATTTTTTTAAATGTATCTGACTCACATACCATATTTTTAAGCCTCAGTTAATTCAATTGATAGGAAACTATCCGATATATGGATGCAAAGCTCATACAAAAAAATATAGTGAAATATATTGAATTTGTTGCATGTAAATAAACTGATATGAAAATAGCCTACATTTATAAATCTCCAATTACTACAAAAATAAACAGATTCACCGGACGCAACGTATAATCCAGTTTAATAATACAGAAACCATGGTGAACATGAACTCGATTACAAAAATACGAGGGAAAGCAAAAAAAAACACGTACACACATTTTTTTTTATTGGAACTGGATTTGCTTTATACTGAATTTAATAATTTGCGAAGTAAAGTTTATTATATGGCGGTGGGGGTGGGTGGAAATTTGGCGGCAGTATTAATTGTGAATCAATAAATTAAAACAATTTGTGGCTGCTAAACAAGCACGGCAAAATGAATGCGATATTTTGCTCGATAAACTTTCCAGTTGGAATTAAAATTACCCGATTTTGCAATTTTATAGGACGCGTCCACCGCATTTCCCAAATAATTACTGTTCGCTGCTATACATATATGTACACAAAACGTATGCATTTCGACGTACTTTCCAATTCATTATACAATTTATTTACGTACGATTCGACTGATTACATCTAATCTAAATAGGGGAATCGTATCGTTTGTTTGTCTAATTAAAAATATCGTTGATTGAATCATTCGCTGCAGATTACTTTTAGTTTATGGAACTATTCGTTTCTATCAAACAAACACAATAGAAATCTATTACTCAATATTTAAAATCTGTTTATAACTACATTTATACACAAATAAACATAATTATATAAATTAGAATCATAATATTTATAGTAACAGAAAATAAAAAATCTTAATACAGGAACACAAAAAACATACAAATAATAAAATTTAGTAGTAGTATTTAGTAAATTTAGTATTGAAGATAAAATAATATAGTTAAATAGTTAGTTAAATTCAGAAAGAATTGGAGACTAATACAATTCCATTGCAAATTTATGCTTTCTAGAACTTTTAAACTTAATTGAATTAGTTATGTGAAGAAATCTAATTTTAAACATTTATTAAATTATATCTTCAATTGATATTATCTAGAATCTTAATACTAACTTCATTGTTAAGAAATATAGATTTGAAGATTTATAACATTTTATTTTCAATTAACATTTTCTATATCCTTTACGGAGACTAAATTATTTAATTTATTAAATCTAGTAATGAAGATTTATGAAGTACTATATTCGATTGATATTTCTCAGAACTTAATACTGACAATAATTAGTTAAGTTTTTTTCTAGAATTATGATGATTCAAAAATACAGTGTAAATGGTAACTTTTTCTGGAAATTCCTTTATTTATTTCAACGTGACTTCAATAATTATAAGAAAAATAACATATTAGAGGTAATATTTTGATTTAATGTAAATGTAATATTGTTAATTTACGAAATTACAATAAAACCCCAAAGTTACGTCATATAATATACAATTTTAAACAGTCATAACATTCTTAATTAAATGAACAACATAAATGTAATATATGCACCGGATTATAATAGTATTAATGGCTCATAAAATATACTGTTTTACCCTTACGTTATATTCAAGACTATATTAATTAAGTTTGAATGACGTATGTTATCATAATAGTTATAATAAAAATCTATTTCTTTGTGTGAACAGTATTTTATACAAATTTTTATACAAATTAATTAAAGTTAATTCTAATATTTTTTAACACATATTAATATTTTATTATATTACAGATAAAATTTAACTATTAAGTTTACCTTCATTTACTTATTACAATTTAAAATCATTATTTCGTTGTAAATAATTCTAGACAAGGATAGTTATATTCTTTAATTGATTAATAGTAATAATTAATATTATGATGCAGTATTTAAGGTAGAATTTGTTGTTTCGTAAGCTAGATTTGTGGTTCATTTTTTTTATTGAAAAAATTACAAAAAAACTATTGTAATAAAATAGCAGTGATTTTAGAGCATTAGCGTTTATTTTCAATTTTTATTTCAGTGTTTTCTAAGCATATTTTAATAGATGGTACACCTATACCTCGCGTTGCGGCCTAGATACGTTCCACGAAACTTGGCCGCAAAGCGAAAAGCCGTATAATGAATCAATAATTGCGCTTGCACATGGTTGGTAATATGTAGGTATATCGACATCGAAAAAGTTTTTTTGCCGTTATACCGAAACATTTTAGGCCATTATAGCGAAATGCCGTAGAAATTAAACAGTTTTTTTTACATAAACTGTCTATATACGCCCATACCTCGCTTTACGGCCTAGATAAGATCCACGAAACTTGGCCGCAAAGCGAAAAGCCGTATTACGAATCAAAGATTGCGCTTGCGCTAGATTGGCAATATGTAGATATATCGACAACGAAAAAGTTGTTTTTGGAATTATAGCGAAACATTTTAGGCCATAAATCGAAAACGTGCCCTAAATGAAGAGGGCCGTTATATCGAAATGACGTATACAAAGCGGCCGTATAGCGAGGTATGGATGTATTTTATTTTTAAATATGTCATTAAGAATGTACTCAAAAAAGGTTATCTCTTTACATATTTTTGCTTTTCTCATTCATTTTTTTACTTTATTTATAATGTTTATAATTTTATTTTCATTTACAGATTAAATTTAAAGTAATATATTTGTTTGAATAAGGATTTAAATAAAGTTAGTGCTTGGTATTTTATTATCATTAAAAATAATAAATATTTATATATAAATTCGTAGATATTTATTACTATTATCTATTAAAATATATGTTTTAAAATCTAAAGAATATGCATGAAATTAGTAGTAGTAATATCTATAGTCAACAACCTTTTACAATAATTTATATAATATTAGTTTATTCATTATTATTTTATGAATCCTATACTTATAATTATTATTTATTAAGAAAATGAAAAGTTGTGTCTTGGTACTTATACACATTCATAAACCAATGTAATTAAACAGTTAGAAGCATTCAAAGAAACAAGTTATATAAAGTAAAGCGTACGGCGCAATTTACAATTCAAGTTTTGCGAGAAATATTGTTGCTCAAGACTTTTGGCACCGATGTAATTTATTGTAAGGATTCGGCTCTCCCGTGTTCAAGTTCAATTCGGTTTGTGCGGCTTCTTTGTGTCCGGACGGGTGAATTGTGTGTGCGCGCGAGGAACGACGGCAGCTTCAGCTTCAGCTTCTGCGGCGGCGGCTGCGATGGCCTCTTTTTCTTGTTATCAGAATTTCTGGCCCAGAAAATATCACCTGAACTTAATTTCGGCGACCGTTTTATTTCGTAATACCCACGGCTTTACATAAAGAATGTTTGCATAATACAGATGCTGATGTAGCACCCACTTTTCTTCTGCATACTGGTGAAATGTTTTTATCAAAAACTTGTTGACCTATTTCATGGAAGGGATTTCAAGTTGAGAAAATTCATTACCACTATTTCTTCCTTCCATATATATTCATGCAAAAGCAACGGTAATATATGAATATACTATTCTATTTTTACCTATGTTTGCAATACCTTCGTATTCCAAATCCCAGTATTAATAAAAAAGAATATTTTTTTCAAACTTAAATAATAGGCGAAAAACTGCGGTCAAATTTGTGTTGTTTAATTGTGATAAAACATATATATTTCAATTTATCTGTTTGTGACTTGTTAATATTTTTTATGTAAATTTTATTATATATACTTTTTGAATTATATAATTGAAAGCTAATAATAGTATAGAAATGAGAAGTTATTATAGAAAAACGGATTTGAATGAGGGCAATGCAATGCATATGATTACAACTAATCAGATTGTGCAACAGAACTAATAGAATGTTGTTTTGTAAACGAAGTGCTGCGCAGTAATATGATTTGATGAAATTAGGTTAGCCGAAATGCGGGGTTCGTAATTCACGTTTTATGTCCTGTTCCCGAATGGAATAATCCCGAGCAGAATAATAAAAATTCGTTGACGATTATGGAAACAGCGAATTGATTATGTTCAGAATACGTGCGTTAATATAGTAGTAGTTAGTTACCTTCGTAGAGACATCCTAAGAGCTCGAGCCTGAGACAGACAGTCCTCCTGTGAACGCTGTAGGGCAGGACTCTGACTTTGGTCGCAAATACCGGAGGCATTAGACGATGGCTCTCGACTGAAGCCGTGTCACTATTTCCACGTAGTATCTGAAACAATTCAGCATATTATAGTCGAAGTGTCAGGGATGGCATGAGGGCGTGTGACGGGTGTTCCTCGGGTATTGTTCGGGACCACTAGTGTGGCGATTTTCCCTTCAGAACGAACGATACCTCCACCATTGTCTGTGGCCCCTCCGTGGCCGTGTGCACGCAGTTAGCATAACAACCCTTCCTTGGAGCTGTATGGAATACACAGTAATGGGATGAGTCGTAAGCGCTTTACGGTCACAGTTTCAACCTAAATCGGAGGACCCATTGTTAACGGCATAAGCCAATTTTGTTAAAATGCTAACATTTCTATAAAACCCACAATAAACCTTTATAAAATCCTCGTATAATATCCAGCCACCACTAAAGCTGTTTTATTATACTACTTTACTTATTATCATACGACTCTCTGACTACCCATTAAAATCAATTTGTACTACATTTACTGTTTCTGTAAACATTCATAGCACTATATTTTTTTATTGATTATTCGAAACAATAAACATTCACAAAATAAACGTTTTGAATAATTTTAGATAGATCTGCTTCAATTTATTGATTTTTTACAATCAATAATATTCTTAATAATACTTTCATAATCAATATTCATGAACGATAATACCAAGGTCGATAGCCGTTTGGTCAGTTTTTTTGGTTATTATTATTATTTTGTTTATATATTGGGTTGACAAGAAAGTAATTTCGATTTTGTGGTATGAAAAAAATCATTTATTAATACAAAGAATAAACTATAATCTATTATATGTTTGCCATTTTTTTCTTGTAGTTTCATGATTCCGCATTCATCGGACTTCTGATCCTTACAAGAAAAAAACTGAACAAAGTGCGATTTAAGGGTAATGTCATTTGTAAAAGTTTTACTACTCAAAGAGTTCTGCAAACTTCGATAAAAATGGTAATCAGATAATAAGCTCTAATAATTTCCCAAGAGTTACCAAACATGTGTGAGGTCTTGCTTTATCATGGTGGAATACAATACCTTTACAATTTACGATGTGGTTTTTACTGGTATATCATCGAACGATGTTACTGTTAGTGATCTATTTTTCATCAACAGTGATGATTCTTTTTAAGAAAGGATCGTTTTCATGCGTTTGAGATGCTTAATCGCTGTGTTAAGTCTAAGACATTTAACTGATTTTTGATGGTTGTATGGATGCTTTTCAATAATTACTTTAATTTAGTCATCATTAACTATAGTAGGTCGAGCTGAACATTGGTCATCTTTAAGTGAAAAAATTTCAGAATGGATTCTTTTAAACCAATTCTGTAACGTGCGCTCTGTTATGCAATCAACACTATAAACTTCACATACCTCTTTATGAGCCTCTGTAGCTTTATGTCTTTTACTAAAAATATGTGAAAACTAACACCTACAAACAAAATCACGCACCACGTGCTTCTAAATGATATCAAATGTCAAAAGGCAAAGTACATAACTGACAGAAGTCATTAAAAAAATAAAATAATCCTCTACATTTATTTCAGTTTGTTAATATTTATATAATATTTTGTTGTTTTTGCGGGCCAAAAAATTATATGATATTACAAATTTATTTTATATATGAAATAAAGACTGAAATATTATTGATCGTCAATCCTGGTTTGATCTATAATACATAAAGAAATTTGTAGTGGTGTAGATTTTTTAATTTGTTTGTTTTTTTTTTATTATTTCCTTGGCATTTTGTAATCTACTATTCAGTATATATGTTTATTTTTTTATCTGAATTTTTGTTAAAAAGGAAGTAAAATAAATAAAATATTCTATTTTTTTCTTATGTTATAGACTACTACAAAGAAGATTGTTAAGACATGATCCAGAGAGGTTTGAAGTATCAGTTATGCTAATGTTTCCTTACTCGTGGCATTTGCTCATATAAGGCCAATATAACGCACGTTTATATTCAAAGCATGTACATTTTTTTAGAGGCTATTTTCGCCGCATATCAAATGTATTTAACTGCAAGTACATCGAGGCCCTTAAGGACAAAACAAATAGCAGACGCTATTTGTAGATATTATAAATTTATAAAATTAATTTATATTTATAAAATTAAAAATAATATCATAAAGGACTACTGACTTTATGTCTTATTTTTTATTTAATGCACCATTTGATTTCAAATATTTCAATATATATATTTTTATTTATTTCCATCAGTTTGATATAAATGAATATTTTTATTACATTTGTTAAACATTATTATATTTCATTTATTGATAGTGGATTATCATGTTTATATGAAAATTGATATATTTATTAAAGCTGTTCATTAAATCACAATTTATTTATTTATCCCTGCACAATTCATAGAATAATTTTCTGGTAAACATAATATCGTTAATTATTTAGGATAATCTCCACACAAAATAACGTATACAATTAATATATTACGATAAAAATAAATATCAATACATGAAAAATGAATGGTGTTATTTATTATATTACAAATGTAGACAATGAAACTCAAGTAAAATGTTTTCATTGTAAAGAATTAAATTGAAAATCACTGAAAGCATCAAATCTATTTAGAAAATATTTCTCGTGTATCCGCGTAATGTCTGTTTTATTTATTTTTTCTCATGTCTTTCATTTATATCATTTCTGTTCTTTATGTTTGGCAAAAATGTGTAAGAAAAGGTTCACTGGAAGAGATACGTGGACCAAGTGTGATGGGGGGACATTTACCGCAAACTGACTCTAAATTGACTCGTAACGATCAGAGTACGAATGGTGTGCAATTTAAAGGAGAGCTCCAGGACCGGGACCAAGTCAGATTGATACACGCGATATCCCTATTTCTTTCCACAACAAATACAACAGATATACAGCCCCATTCGTAAACGAGAGAGGCAGAGCACTTTTCGAATAAAATTTTTATCATGATTTATATGTTTACAATCAGTATAAAAGATCATTTTTGCAATACGTTAGTTATTGCAAAAATGATCTTTACAAAATCTAATGTTTTTAAAAAATTGAGTGACATTGTTAAATGGTTTTTGGTTAAATTTACATATCTATACACTATTTGATAATTTATAAGTAACTTGTCAAGAAAATATTTTTGAATTTGTATACTCATTACTAGAGTCCGAACACCCGAACAATTCTCAATGATATATGTTGACTTACCATATTTAAATATTATTTGTTATGCTTAACAAATATGATGCATATTATTAAATTCCGATTTGAATATTTTTAGTTTCTTCGCTTTTTTCGGACCATACCATCAAACTGGGATGTATTATAAACCTACTGATTAGCTTTGTCTTGTGAAAGTACAAATACTTTGCTTAATTATTAGCATATACATTAGTCGATATATAATATGAGATCGCAGTCAATATTAAAGTTTTTAAATTAAAACAGAAATAGTTCCATCTTATTTAATATTGTTTACTCCATTTGATACACTTGTATTGGCTATAACATGGAAATATATTTGGAATTCAGTAACTACTTGGTGAATTGATATGTGGCCATGTTTAACTCTAAATGCAGTATCTAGCATTTAGCATATTTCAGAAGGATTTTTTTCATTTCGAGTAATCTGAAACAAAAATATGTAACAACCAATCTCATATACTATATTTTATTATTCTATCATTAAGTTTTCAATCGTATTCTATATATAATATAATATGATATTGTTATATGACTATTGTTGTCAAACTTTAAAATCAAAACACATTTACTGACCAACTTATAGACATATTACAGAAAAGGAGAAATTAACTTTTTTGTGCCAAGCTATCTCGATTTCCTCCTCCCTACCAATAGTATCAATATATTATAAATACCACACAATAGTTCAATACCTCACATACAAAAATACATTTTATAGTATCGAGGGATCATTTACTTATAAAATTATAATGTATAATTTTGAAAATTTATATTGATTTCCTTGGATAATTGTCATGCATTCTTTTGTCTTGTTAGCTTGTTTTCACAAAAAATAAGAGTATGTATGTTATTACCACATGCTTATTTTTAATATTTTACGCGATTTGAATGATGATGCGCAATGAATGCTTTCAAATTCTAGAAAATATAATAGTTTCTATATATTGATTAAGTTTATAACAGATTTTACTTAATTTGAAATATGTTATTAATATGAAATATGTATATAAAACTAACATAATACAAATATTTTGGTTATACATTCTGTAGAAAAAGTTAATTAAATATAAATATTAGGGTAATATATTTTTTTGCTTTTCGTGATTCGAATATCGATCAGCTATGTAAATTGAATTTAAATTTGTTAATTTGAAAAAGGTGATCGTCCTTCCGTTAGACAATATATCAAAGTAAAACAGTCTGACTTCGTAAAAAAATCAATTGCATTTAGCATGTATAGTCTTCACGATAAGATTGTGATTTTGAAATTCATGAATTCCTCCTCGAGTTTCTCGGTTGGGTAGTTTTTCTCTCCCTCTATCTTCTTTCCTTTCCTGCCTGATCTTCCACTCTCTATCGCTCTCTCTTTTTAATTAATTATATCTTAAGTGTGTTTAAAGAGCAAACACAATTATAATGATAATTACTTATTATTATGCGGAGACGTCTCAAAGGGAACATAACGGAGGCAAACGTCTGCCTGTATAGATAATGCAGATGACTGGTTTAGATGCCTTTGAAACAAAAAGAACAGCCCGGCGCGTCCACAAAAGTAAGCGTTCAGCTCTTCAGCTTCTCTCCAGCTCCCTCACTCCCTTTCCATGCGCATACCCTATCTCCATCCATCCTCCCTCTCCATCCCATATTGTATTTGCTGACAATCTCTGATGAGATTAAAGATCTGCATCTAGATGTGGTTTAACGGGACTCCTTTGTTCCTCACAAATACCGCAATCGTTTTGGACTCTTCCACCGAAAACCTTTATCCTCCTTTAGTTATCTAATAGCCCACTTTAACCGCGATATGGAAAATGGAGAGAGAGCGAGGAAAAAAGGACGGTCTCGAATGTTAATGAAAATAATATTACCATCGAATAGTTTCCTTGATTTAGGAAATCTTTTCGGAAAGTATTAAATTTAATGAAAAACGCTCTACGGTTATTACGCTCCGTGCGTTTAGTTCCGTTCCTTTTTAATAGTAATTGGAAATTCTAATCGCTCCGGCCGAATTAATTAGTTTACCACGTTCGGGCCAAATGTGCTCCCATTGTAAATATTTGCGATTACTGCTTTAAATGACATTTCGCTACATGTTTATTAAGGAGCGCTTTAAATTGCTATGTTTTTAAGGTATATTATATTTTAATTTGATCAAATATTCACACATTTTGCCTTCTATATAAATAAATATTTATACTACTAAATGAAATAGAATTATTATAAGAACGAGATGCAAAATCCTTATACGTTCCACATATTTAATATCCATGGACCAAGGTCGATAGACTTTTTTTTATTTTTTTAATTAATTTATATATTTTAAATTTTATTGATTTATTTTAGAATAGTATTTTATTCATTATATTTTATATCTACTTAGAAGGAGCAAATATTAAGTTAATCGAATTCATTTTCTAGTCAGCATTAATTTTATAAATATATTAGAGAGAAATAAAAAATACAATGAAAAGAAAAAGAAAATACAATGTTATTGTTGCAAAGTGCTAATCTGTCCTAAATATTTTATTATTTCGTTTTCCGATATTATTTATAAATATGTAATAATTAATTGTATTAAGATCTAGTAAAAAAAAATCTTATAGTAATACCGGTGTTAAAACACTATTAAAAGTGTTGTACATCGAAAATCGGTATTGAGATTTTAAAATATTTACACTATTGTAAGCTAAGGTAGTGCTAGTATAGTGATATTTTAATTTATATATGATTATGTTATAAAAAAGTTATCAAACAAATTAATCAATACTGGTTATTTAAAATAGATTTAACAAATTTTAAATAAATAATTATCAATAGTCAATAGCCGATTATTTTATGTCATCATTATAGAATGTATATGTTTATATAACTGATATAATAAATGTAATAATAATTATTAAGTTTTTAATATCATTTTACAACTTTTAAACCATTGCATGATCTCATGAGTGGATATGTATAACACTTTTCGAAATATATCGATTTCTATGAAAATTAACAATTTTATTTTTTAGCCAACACAAACATAAACCTTGTTTATTTAGAATTCAATTTTGATATACTTGATCTTTGTATTCAATATACACATTTCGATGTGTTAATTTTATTATTGTCCTTATATACAAGACGTTGTATTTAGGGAAGAAATATTACGTATCATAAATATTAAACGGAGATTCGTGTATGCAAAGTAATATCCGAATGAAGGAACATCTTGTAGAAATTTAAAATGCAATTCGGAGATTAGTAGTTTGCTGCCTGCGCTGGAATCGTGGAAGAGGAAATGATAAAACATACGAGGAAAAGAGTATAGAAAGTAAAAAAGACGTGCTTACTTGCTTTCCATCCCATCTCTGGTATTGTTTCCAGTCTGTCATTCCCGGTCTCCAATATTCGACGGTGTATTCTTCGGCGTATTCCTGGCCGCGTCCCCTATCATATCTGCCTTGTGTTTGCACTCCAGTAATCACGTGAACATCTTCCAAATCAACCTGGATATATTCACGAATGCCTTGTTCCACTTGCTGCTTGGGACACCAACCACCTCCAGCTTTCTCAATCCTTAATCTGCAAAAAGAATAGAACAAAACAAATATGCAGTGGTACAATCAATAAACATTATTCAAATCTGACTACATTTTCAAATACTGTACAATTTTCTTATACGAATCAAAATAAAATCCCAGAAGCAATCTATATATTTACAATACAGATAAACACTTAGGTTTCAATATTGAATTAAATATAAATAAAGTAAAATACACTGAACCTATCAGAAAACCGAGTAAAACGAAATCATGGTTTTTGAAACCTGTATAAATTGAAAACAAACTAAAATGTGATTTATTCATTTAGGTCTATATAAAATAAATGTATGATATCTTGAAAAAAATATAAAAATATCAGTAGATTCATAAAATGATAAATTTATGATCTTTAATAAAAGAATTACTATCATCAATTATACTAGTTTTTTTTATAACTAGGATTGCCCAAAAGGACTCCAGGAGACTGCACCAATTATGATTATCATAAAAATATAATGTAAATAGTTTTATATGTACATAAATTTTAAAAAATATTTTAAGATACTTAAAAAAAACGCCAGAATAATTAAATTAATGATTATGTATGTCCAAATGTTTGCTTAAATTGCTTGAATCAGTTATAAAAAATCCGTGTAAATCGGAATCCCACATCTTGTATGGGAGACCGGGGCTTTTGTTTTTAGCATTTATATTACAATAATAGTACAATATTTACATATATATTTTCATATAGAGTACGATTGAAAATTTCATTCTTTAGCATGAAAACTAGTATTTCAATTGGGGTTGGTTATCACATGTCATGGTGCTAGGTTACTAGTCGTGGAGAAATTCCGTTTGATGTTATCCTGAGAGCAGTAAGAAGAGTTTGATTACATTTCAATTCGCTATGTAGTTAGGTAAAAAATGCAAGTACTAGGCACATGAACTTTGCAGTTCAAACCCCAAAGCACATCTAACATTGTAAATTTTGATGATGATTAATGATTTTATATTTTTCATGTGACCAAATTAACATTTTGTGAAAAGATTAGAAAAGGTGGAACAAAGGAACACATTTTTCGACTGACTATTAATATATAATAAGACGGCATTCTACTACATCATACGGCATCATATATTATTCCATAATACTTTGTATTAGAAAATAGTAACGTCGTCCTCCGTGAAATACCTATAAATCCTGCTAGATCCAAAACTCAATTTAACCTACTATTCCTACTCAAGTCCTAAATAATGACAAGATTCCGCCACTTGCGATCTCTAATATTCTGTAGTTTTGCAAAATCATCCATCAAGTGTAAAACATCCAACATCCATTCGAACCCTGTTTTGAAAAAACTCTCCGTATCCGAACGTTTCTCCCTTCGTTTCGTCAGCACAATCCAAACAACCCACTCTGTAACAATCCGAATGACCTCCCCTATTGCAAAACCAAAATTTTTCCAATCCTCGAACATAAGTCCAGAAAGGTCTAAGGGCTTTTCAGCAGTAGCCATAATTTTATTTCATTTTCTTTGTATTTCTATTATAATTAGTATATTTTTTCTTGTGGTTCTTGTTGCAATAAATGTTATTATTATTATAATAAATTAATAATTGTCAGATGTTTAAATAATATAAAATTTAAGGTCATTTTTAATACCTTTTCATTTATTTAACCTTTATATGAATAATTGATCAATTTATAACTAAATAAATTCTGCGCCAGGAACAATGAACAAATAATTTTGTTTATCGGCTGCCACGAATAACCAATTAAAATTTTGATTATTAATTCAAATTCGTAATTCCGAAACATAAATCAGCATTAAACACGTTCACGGGCAACAAATTAAATGTTTATAGATTGGCGGCGGTAACACTTTTAATTGAAAATTATATAATTTATGCATGCCGGATGTTTCACGATTTACTCCGAACTTTTACTGTTTGATTAATTGATAATTGAAACGTTTGCAATAACAATTAAATATATTATTTTTCGTCATTACAACGTAAGGATATTTCAGTAAATTGTTTATTTAGCGACGATTAGTAATTTTCCACATTTAATTGCATTCCACGATTTTTATTAATTTATAATTACATGCATTTATTAAAATATGTAAAAGTCGGATATTATAATTACATATTTCTCTTCTCCGTATGCAGGAATTTCCGTTCCGCGTTTAAATTAATACACGTTTATATATTTTTTTGCTCCGGAAATGAATTGTCACAGTTTAATTTCTGTCCCGTTTACACCTCTGCAATTTTAGCCTCGTCGTGAACTTAATTAAATAAACTTTAGTTTTATTATGTATTTCTCTAGAATTTGCAAGAATCACATGAAACAAAATAAATTAATTATACTCAAGCCGGTTCCCGGCGCATCCACATTATATTCCGTGTCGGGTAAAAGCAAAGATTTAATTACTATCGATTTGATTTTGTGTTAGTCTTCAAATTATTCATAGATCGACTGAAAATTAATCGATTATATAATAGGCGTAAATGAACAGAGTTTTCATTGAAATTTGACGAATTTAATTTGCTTTATGCATTTTTTAATAGTTCGTCATGAGTTTGTTGAACTATTCGTTTCGCTTCTATAACATTTTCATAGTTAAGAAACCACTAATTGATAGTAAATCTATTATATCATAATATCGTAGACAAGAAAATCAATTTATATAAAAAATATTATTTGCTCAGAATTTTGCTAAATAAACAATAAAGTAATTTAGAAATAAAGGAATGAAATAATGAGGAGCATGAGATACTAATCTATAGATTAAAAATGAGTAAATAAATCGATGAACTAATATTTATAAACAAAAGTTCTTTCCATTCTAAATATAAATGAAATGGTACAAAAAATACTTGACTTTGGAAAGTATATTTAAAAAAGAATCATGTATTTTCTATAGTTTTCGAAGTAATTTTTAATTGATCTAAATTGTAAATTTACTTTATTTTGTAGGTACACATTTTTATTATACTGAACATGGATGAAACCGGACTACGTGAAGAATTGGTTATTCAATTGGTTTAATATTACAAATGTTATTTTTGTTTATTGTAACAGTGAATGAAATAATAAAACATTTATATAATTATATAAAAAAAGAAAATAATATTACTGCCATCGCTGCAAAGGCCTATAGACTAAAGGTCTTTCTGCTCTATTGGAAATATTAATTATCAAACCTATTGTTTACTTATATTTCTTTTCTGAAAAATGTATTAACCAGTCTTTTAAAATAATCTTATTTTAGGATATAAATTTTATTAAAAAAATCTGAGTGATAAACTCTAAGAAAACTATATAAGTTTAAATAAATTTAAACTAATTTAGAATATTTTTAAACGTTGTTATATCTTGAGTAATATTATTTATGAATTATAATTAATTACAAAAAAAGTAAATAAAAGGCTAGCGATCTAAGTCTTTCGGCCTTATTTATGAATTAATTGAATTATTTTAATAATTAATTGCAATTTATAAGACAATTTTCAATCAAATATTATAAAGAAAATAAGTATTTTTTATAATATCATTATTAATAAATGGAAAAGTTTAACTCTTTCAAAAAAATATAAAGCACTTGATCTAAAAGCGCTATACATAAGGGAATTCTATGTAACCAAATACGAATGCTCCTGCATATTGAAAAATTGAATTACTTGTCGCTGTAGCAAGTAATATTCGTTTTAGTGGAGTTTATTCCATTACAGTTGCAATAGCTAACTGTAATATAAATCAATCAACTTCTGACACGTAGTTGACTTGATATTAGTTTAAAATATCCTGTACTTTAGAAGATATTGTAATATTTCTTGTATGCTTTAGCCCTTTGGACTGTCCTTTCTTTAATTTTTATTTATTTATTTAGAATTATGTTATGTAAAAAAAATATAATGCATTAATATCTGTATTCTTTTTATACATACATCTTACAGGAAATTCTTACATAAATAATGAAATACGCATGTTAGGCATTTTCAACTTCCTCTTGTTAATATTTGAATACTTGCTAAAAAATGAAATATGATAAAAAATATTTTAGAAGCAATATGATATTCAAAAATAAAATAAAAAATTAACGTTTACTTAATTATTAATGAGAAACATATTTTTTAGGGTCCTTATTTTGCCCAAATAACGAGACGCTTCTGATATTGCAAGATATTATATATTTAAGAATATTATATTATTTTACAATATTACTTTCAAACTGAGAAAACGTCGATAAACCTATCTAAATATATATAATCAACGATTTCAGGTTCAGAATACAGTTTATAGAACAGAACATATAAACATTCTAAGAATTTCCGCCCTATAATATTATATATATTTATTGATCAGTAATTTGTCTACAGGGCTAACTACAACTAAAGTCATTAGTTAAATGGAAGTAATACAAAAAACAACAACAAAGAAGTAAATAAATAAATAGTCAAACATTTTATTAGTTTAATAATAATCATCTTGGTTAGCCAAAATTATGACCAAATTGCTATCGACTTTATCGTATAAAAATGTTGAAATTGTAAAGTAAACTTTGTTAGTGTATTGACAGGTTTAACTGTATTTTTTTTCAATACACCCATAATATTTATTATGAATATTCAAACACGTTTTATCGTTATATTTCTGAAAGCAACGTTAATTATAGGTAATAAATAGGTATATGGTATATGCATGTAATAGCGGTAATGAAATTCTTCTTTTGTTACCAGGAAGCATATGGGACATATCAGTTAAGTAAATTAGTGTGCATTGGTCGGCGTCCGTTTATGGTTGATAGTAATTTATTACGAACTGATAAATGGCGTATATCAAAACAAACCGCTATAAAACACATTAATACAGGAATGTATAGCCACTGGTCAGCGAAAAACAGAAAAGCCATTCATCCAGATATTGCGTGCTCCGAATGCGGAGCCCCGCAAATATTTAAATAAATCTTTATGAATTTTGAATTCGGCCAATTTTGAGCATGGAATAATTACTCGATGCGGTATGTATATATATATGTATTACACCTGCATGCGTTCCTGTACAACATGAATGCCTACATGAGATGTAGGTGTTCGGAAGGGTGAGGCGGATGTATGTGTATTATGTGAACTATAATTAGAAAAGTTTCAGGTTGCGTAGGTAATCAGATACGGACGTATCTAATATGCACACTATATGAAACCAATTAGTATTGGATGGATGCAGGTTGCGTACATATAGGACATGTTTACAGCATGCTGCACCCTCTATTGTGGTACCTATTTTCTAGTCCACTGGGACATACTTAACTATTTGTGGTGACTGCGACCCTCGGCTAATGCAATCGATATGTCACGTCCGTCTATAGATTTAATGAGCTCAACAATGCCCCAACAATTGATACCTTGTTCAATTATTTTACTCCGCACATTAACCTACAATTCACGGAAGCGGTCACCACTAGCTGTAGATAATTAATAAGTATGTATACTGCTATGCCAAAGGGTTAGATGAATACTCTATTATCACTAAATACTAAATATTTAATTATATAATCGCAACACGTATCCACCAACTTCATTCGAGAGTCTCGTCCGATGGGATGAGCTTACTTGGATTGTACTTTATGCGACAAACCGTGTTACCGTCCATTTACTCCCAAAACGGAGCGCCACTTCCGGTGCAAAAGGAAACGCTACGGATTTCCGCTTAACACCGATTAATAGAGAAAGTGCTTCCAGAGTTTATAAAACTTAGGAAGCTAGCTTCCGGGTGTAACCGAAAACGGATGTCGTCTTATCTCTGTCACAACCGTTTGGCAACTCTACCTAAAATTATTACTAGGTTTTTGTATTCAAATCCAAGTGCAGGTAATTCCAAGTTTAAACTATTTCAATAGTTGTTAACACTAAATTTAAGTAATTTATGTAAACTTTGTTCATTTATTAAGTTTACTGCCTATATAGGAAAGAAAATAATAAATAAAATTTATGTATTGATAAGTATTCATATAAAGTAACTTTCAATCATTTAATTTGTTTCAATTCAAGTTTTTTCTTCTTTTCTAGAAAGAAAAAAACTAGTTTTCTAGTGTAAATTAAATAATGAACTTCAACATTAGAAATAATTATAGCTAATAGAACTTCAGCGAACAAATTAATGTATATCATTGAAGAAATACTCGGAATTAATGTATCGTCTTGTATCATTTTTATCTTTATGGAAATAAAAAGTAAATTAATTCGAAAATTTTAGTTAATTTTTGTCAAAGGAGTAATAGCTGCAAACAAAATGACTTGGAATTTACTTCGAAATATTCAAATGTGGTCAAGAAAACTAAACGTTCAAAACAATTAAAGTCACTGAAATATATTAAGACTTTCAATGTTAATAAATAATTTAATATAATAACAATAGATAAAAATATACCATTTCAAGTCAGTTTATATGAAAATTATATAGCTCCAAAAAAAAATTAAAGGCAAATAAAGCAGTCCTTACCGTTAAAAGACAAAACTGTTCAGTTGTGTTCATTGATCCAGATTTAGCAATTTTCTTCTTACATATATTTTCACATTGTTTCCTTTATTTCCTTGTTATATGAGGAAAATGTCGTTCCGTGAATTATTTCATTTATATATTCTTTTTGTTGCGTGCGAGAGAATGTAATTCTGTCGCAGCAATAAACATTGAGAGTTTTGTATTAGCTATTCTCGGGAAGAAATGAGGGTATTTTTACGCTTGGAATGAAAGAAAAGTAGGAGGGTAGGCTTATAAGGAAGGATTTTAGATCGCTTCAAGTTTGTAACGATGCGTATATCCAGAAAAATAACTTTACATTGTGGGAATAATTTGGAAAAGCATCACGTGATTTCAATAAGCATTCTTATTAAAGAGCATATTATTATTAAATATTGAACATCCCATTTGAAATACATGTATTTATAAAGTATTTGCAAACTTTGAAAATTGATTGTATTAATAAAAACATGATATTTTTTGATTTTGAATAATTTAGGAATTTTGAGATAACCTATCTCGATTTGAGTTGGTTGTTTGGGGAATCGTAGTCGTATGAGGAGGATGCAGTTCGGAAGGAAATAATTAATTAATACCGAAAACTTAAGAGAGTATATTATCTAAGATCGTACAGCCATAGTCGACACGTGAATAATTCTTATAATCTTCATCGGTAGAGGGAACCTTCTGCTTGACTGAAGAGGGTGCCACAGTTGTAACAATATGTTGGGTTGGTTGGCACAGATTGTTTTGTTAGTTGTCACATAATGGCAGAATAGCAATAATAAATAAAAATACTTACTCATGTATGTACATACATCATGAATTGAAAACTATTGAAATAATCAAAATGTGAATTTTATGTGCTTGTAATTCAAGACATTGCATACATTTTTTACATATTGATTTATTGTTCGATAATTCATTGTTTTGATAAATTGTTCCAAATTCATCAAAAGTCTTGCGTATCTTCTTATTAAAATAAATCTACACGCCATTAGTTCATAATTACTCTATTTTCTAAGCTTTGATATATTTTTATTAAATCTAAAGGTAAAAACTATATAAGATTAGATGTTCATTATACAATCAAATCAAATCAATTTATTAAATATAAAAGTATGATACACTGCATTCTATTCGTAGCTACAATATGTATAAATAAGTACATTTATTGATATAAATTGATCATGATCGAGGATGTATATATATAATATATAATAATAGTGAATATTGTTAGAAATGTATGTTGCAGTTCTTAAGAAAATAATATGTTATTTTTTGTTTATAAACTGAAAAGATAATCTCCTGGTTAAAGTTCTATTTAGTATGCAATTGTGCACTGTTATATAAATAATAGTTACGTTTTTTCTGTAGTGCACTTAAAAACTGTTCCCATTTTATTTTTAGTCCGTTCCGGAGCTGTGGTGTTGGTGGCAATATGTGCCATGTAAAAATGGCATAAACATAACACACGGTTTTATCAGCAAATATACGAGTTCAGCTAGCAAACAAAACGGCACGAGGCCTACGGTTCTAATCTCTTGGGGCAAACCCGAACCCAAATACACATGCATACCCCTCGACCCTGTCCCATTCCCATACCCAACCCCAGCACCACCACAGTCACAGAGGCATTGCAGAGGAATACACACAGACCACACATCCACACACACATTCATCCCGGGCACAGATATGTCCGTGTTCCTGGGATGCAGCCTCCGTACACTAAAACGCAGTAAATCAAGACACAAAATCTGCCGGGAGTGATAATGCGAGTCGACATTGAGAAATATCTACTGGTATTCCCGTTGTGTGAATCCATCCCCTTTGTCTCGCCGAGCTACGCAACAGCTCCTAAGACTTCACCTTTGACCCGAAAACACATTCAGGCAGCAAAACAAAAACCGTCCCATAATAACTCGTCTCAAACTCGTTGTCATTCTAATTATAAAACTTGCCTAATTACCTGAGGCCGCGGCACCCAACGAGCCACCGCTACTGCTGTTAGTGTTGTTATTGTCGCTGGTAATAATAACAAGAGCAATAATGACGTTAACAATCGTAATTAGAATAGATTAATTCGATAATCAATTTCGTGACGAAATTGAAACGTAATTGCATTTTGTGTCAGTAATGTCGGAGGTTATAAATTGAAGTGTTTCTTTCTGGGAAGTATTCTTGATGAGAAGGAAATTATATGATTCTCCGTAGGAATAAGTGCTGGAAATTGGAGAAGGAAGTCATTTATTTACTTTTGAACACGGAATTGGATTTTCTGTAAAATTTTCACAGTGTAGTAGTCCGTGCAATGCAGCATCAGTTTTTGTTTTTCAACAAATACACAAAACATTATTTTGTTTATTATAAAAAATATATTATAACGTCTTAATAAAATTGTATTATCCAATGCAGTATGATAGTTTCAAACTAGCACTAATAAAAATAAGTAAATTTGTTCAAGTAAAAGGTTCAACATTAGGCTCACAACGTAAACGATGAAATTATTAGTAATTAATTAGAGATAAAGCTATAATTAGTACCACCATTAGGTTAACTATCCACAGATGACTATTTGATATCCTGAATAATTATGAAATAATATGGATAGATCTGTTGCAATAAATATTGAATTAGAGGTTTAAAACAAATTAATAATACACGAAATTTATTGTATTCTTACGAAGGGCTATTAACCCTAATAGTTCCACCCTTAAACAAATAATTTAATTATTTAATTAGCTACAAACGAAATATTTAAAATCCTTAACAAAAATTGTTCAATAAATTAATTTATTTCAAAGGTTATTATTATTTATTTACATCCAACAATTATTTTGAAAATTAATGGAAACATCGGCCTGTAAAAACAGATTTAATTAATTACCTCCATATAACTCTTGAAACACTAAATAATTAGATGATACAAACTGATGTTTCATCATTATTTAGGATAAATTTGATGTTGCATATGATGGGTATATTTATACGGTATTTATTCAGTGGAGTTAGTAACATATTTGGTTTGTGTAATATAAATACCATATGCGCAGAGTTTACAAATGCAATTCTGTTTAAAATATTAACTTTGCGTAAAGTGTTCAACAATATTTATGTTATTTTATGCATTAAAAGTTCGATGGTCAAACGAGTGTACTTGCCATGAACTAGAATATTACCACTTTTATGATATTTAGTAGCAATAGCACATTTTATTTTTCATTCAATGTATGATTTTATATATTTTTTGTAGTTGTTGCAATATTGTTATTATTATTAAAAACATTTAATTATTTTAACCAAAGAAAATTAAAATGCTTTGTATATGAAAGATGAAAAATGTCAACTATTGAATTTGATGTTGACTTTCTAGCAATAAAATATATCATATTTAAATTATTTTTAATGTTAAAATCTTAATAACTTTATGAAGAATTATTTGCAATAAAATTATTGTCAATCGAACGTGTTTGTTTGCGTATATATTTTCTTATTTGTATTATAATTAACGAAATATTAAAATTACGTTTTTTAATCTAGTCTTTCCGTCTAGCAAACAAAAAATTATGAAATTACAAATAGAAAAATTAAATAAAAAATATCAATATATTAAAGTAATAGTTTCTGAAAAGGAAGAAAATAAATAAGAATTATAATACAATTAAAAGTATTGTTAGGCTGAAGGCAACCTCGCTTTACGGCCTATATACGTTCAACGAAACTTGGCCGCAAAGCGAAAAGCCGTATAACGAATCAATTATTGGGCTTGCGCAAGATTAGCAATATGTAGGTATATCAACATCTAAAAAGTTTTTTTTCGTTATAGCGAAACATTTTAGGCCGTAAATCGAAAACGTGCCTTAATTGAAGAAGGCAGTTATGGCGAAATGTCGTATAAAGAGCGACCATATGGCGAGGTATGGGAGTATACATTCTTTAAATTTGCTAATAATAGATATTATAATAATATTAATTATTGTAAAATATTACTCGAATTTCGACCATTTTGAAAATATAAGTGTTTCATATAACTGTTTGAGTTTCCACAGTGTATATAAAAACTTTACGGTATCTGCTGCAGATAATTCATCGATCAGATGGTTCGATTTCGGTCATTTGGCAATCAGCGAATGCCGTTGCTCCCGGTCCGACAATGGCCTTAATAAGTTGTTTAATACTCCATTAGACGTGGAAGTTTCCTATTTCCGAGCTTTACTTCTCATTACGCTCTTCCCTCTCTTCCAGGCCTTCCTTTCCCCAAGGATATAGGACAACGCCGAGCCCCCATGAATCTGTCTAATCTCTCCCGCAGGACCGTCGCTTGTATATGCACTATTTAGTCCAGAAACGCACCTGATCCAATACTTAGTGTATTATGAATCCGAGCTGACACTAATATATAGTAGGCGGATGGATGGTAGCAAATTTCGTTTAAATTGTTTAAGGAAGGAAATTCTAATAAATTACCTGCCATTCTTGGGACCCACATTAGGCACATACGAGGAGCTGGCTGAGATGGCTTCGTCCGGAATGTCTCCGGACTCCATTCCGAGCGGTTCATTACACGATTCTAGAACAATGGAACACACTGATTTAAATACATACGTAACAGTCGGAAATCACACTAATTACAGAAATACTTAAATTATTGTAACATACAATCATACAATTATTCAATGCTACAACACTTATTATATAGAAATTCAAGAATACTTATCAATTAATTAAATACTAGATACATATATTAAAAGCTGAAAACAAACTTGTAATTATTCCCAAATACATCGAAAATTACGAACTTAATATTGAAGGATTACATTTAAATCAGCCTCTTTGATTTCCAGAAAATATTAAGTTTTTATTCTCTGCTATTTCAAATTTAGAACAAATAGGTATTTATTGATCGAATGTAATTGATGGGACAAATAATACATTTCAATGAAAGTAACTATGTGCCATAATGATTATCATTATTGTTTTTGCAAATAGATGATGAAAATGCATTTTTACAAATGATTGAATAATACATTTCTATAATAAAATGTACTGTTATTATTTTTTACAAAAGTTCTTAATTTTCACATATTATATTTGACGAAGTTAATATTTTCAAACTAAATTTAATTAAATAAATGTAATAAATAATTAGGTATTCACGTTATAATAGCTTTTACCTAATTATCTTGTTAATCCGTTAAATTCCATTAGCTAGTAATTATAACTACAAGCTAAAATTTCATAATTATTATCGTCGATGTTAAATTCTTCGAACATAATTTCGCTAAATTTATTTTTAAACATACTTCTTTAGTTTGTCTTCTTATGAATTTGAAGCAGAAGTTTTATTCCTGAATATAAATTACGTTTTGTTTTTTTTCTTTGGAAATTAATTGTGTATTAAAAAGTACAAAAATAATTGTTATATATTTTATTGTTTTAAAGTTTGACAGAGTGAACGTTCACTTTCTTTAGAAACAAATTGCGCGTACTTTTATTTAAACCTGTCAGTTTCCATGTAGTTTTACTATTTTATTACCAAGGTAGTAAATCTACTGAGACTGAGAAATTGATTGAAATATCTTTTCTAAAGATTTGCTACTTAAGGTCATTTGTTAGCGCTAAGGACCAAACTTTCTATTGGTACACAATCTTGAAGTTGATAAGAAATATATAAATTAATAATTTGTCATCCAGCAAATAATAACATATATGTAATGTAAGAGAGTTAGATTCCTTTTAATTTTATTAATTTTAATAAACCCATTAGGTCTTAACATAAACAAGACTAGTTTGAGAATAAAATTAATAGACAATATTCTTTTTCACGAAAATCACTTAGTGTTTTATCTAATTCAATTAGTAAGTTCAAACGGCTTTATTCGCATCAGTGTCTAAAGTTGTACACGTTAAGAAAACTAACTGGTTTAATATTGATGTGATTTTGTAGTCTCTTTTAATGACATTTGACAAATTCAGCGATTATACCTGTAACTGACTTGTTATTGAGGTCACGATATTTTATTGTTGAACAATATAAATTTATAGAAACAATATCAATTAGTTCTAATTAATATTATTATTTTCGTTATATTAATTGAAATGTATTTGAGTATATTGATTAATTCAGTTATTACTATTATTGAAATTGTTGGTAAAACATGAGAATAATATAATTGAAGCGGAAAAGAGGAATCTATAATCCATCGACGTTTGGCATATGATCCAGCGTGCATGGAATATGATGGTGGATTATTAAGGTTCGGATCAAATAATTGAACAGACAATAATAACGTTTCACGCACAGAAGCAACAGAGTTTGCGTTGGCAATTAGAATAATTGCGCCATTAACAAACAAATTTCAATTAAATTATCGGCGGATCTGGGAGATAATTAATAAATTTTAATCTTGATATTGTGCAAAGCTACCGGCCACCCCATGCAGCCATCCCATACACACACCACCACCACCCGTCGACTCACTATTCAATAATTCACGGCCACGCAGCAGCAGCAGACCATTCGTAACAATGTTTAGATGTGCAAACATATTCATTTCAATTGACCGCAACATCATACTGATTCCATAATTATTTCACATAATAATTTCAAACAGCCGTTCCTCGTTTGTAACATTCAATTATGCGCCGAAATTAATAATTATTGCGGAAAATTTTGTTATTAATTAAACTATGCTTATTATATATTTGGGTATTTATTTTATGATTACTTACGAAAGTTAATCGGAGTTCATGTATTGTACTTGGTTGGGTCACCTATAGACCAATTGTTTGGCACCCTCTAGAGTGGTATAATCCCGTATTCTGATGGCTCATTGTACTAATAAAGATCGACCTGAATATGAATACCCTAGTGGGAATACATGTGGTCAATGAAAGCCGCATTCTGGATTTTCATACATTCTAAAGAACCATACCATAGTTATATAGCATGTCCACCGTCAGGAAATAAGACACTTAGCTGATAGGAAATTTATATTCTATGTATCAAAAGCATGTACTAACAAAGAAAACATACAAAGCTCCAATTATTACTATTTCAATATAATAAAACTAACTTACTAATACAAATTATTGAAAACCAACCAAAAGTTTGATAGAATAATTCTAGGAACTGTTTAGACTTATATATAATTATATATGCGATGTTTAACATTGTTAATACAAAAATACAACTATTATTAAATTTATTGTAACAAATTACAATTATATACTTGAAATACAATTTTTTCTGAGACTCAAGGTCTTTAAATAGATATTGATGTATTGAGACAATATTTGGATAACGTTAGACAACATGTTTTAATTTCTTTCAGACTTTTCCAAAATATGTACGTAAATCAGAAATGTATTTCACCAACCAAATATATTAACATGTCGGCACACGATATAAATAAGAAAATAAACTCATCTGTTTGTGTTTTTCACTAGTTTATCTTTGATATACTTGAATTATGACAAAACATATAGCTAACTAGCTGTATGTGGGAAAACAAGAGGTAAAATGGAGGAATTTACGGGGACAAAAGACCTATGGTCACTTTGCAGGAATGGCAATAATTATGGCAATACTTATTTGATAATAATAATGGAGAAATATTTAGAGTTTGAATATTGCCTTTTTGTTGGATTACTGGGTACTGGTCACCAATTTATGGTTGTGTCATATGAAATAATGACACAACCATTCAATCATTAGTAATTAACATTAATAAAACATTAGGATATCGACGGGTGTTTTTTTTTATAATAAAGTAGGGTCATCCTTTTCCTCCTTTTAATGTATTTAAATTTGTCTCACGCTTCAACTATGTCATCTATTGGTAAAATAGGGTAACAAATAAACCTTCATTAACAAAAAAATAATAATTTTCCATTAATTTCTACATGCATGAATGTAAGAAAGAATTGGATGTTATAACAAATTATTGAATATTAATTAACGCTTTTTTATAATCAGTTTGGCAATCACTGTTTGGAAAATGTGAGTGGGCTCAATTCATTAAACATGTTAATTAAAATAGCTTTATTAACAGCGGGTTATACTTGAATTGATTTAAACTTAATTAAAATTGCATGTGATGCTGATTCAGATGAAAAAGCTTCAAACGGGATAGGCATAGAAGCACAAGGTATACAAACAAGGATAATCGAAGTCAACTAATGAATCAGAAAAAAAAAGCACTAAACAAAGGTGCAGAAAAAGCGTTCGAAGCAGGGAGAAATCTGACTGAAAGCGAAACAAAACAAGCGGGCGAATCGCTTTTTAGAAGAATGGAAAAAGGTACAAGGGGGAAAAGGGACTGCCAACTCTTTTTATACGGTGTTCCAGTTGGGAATGTTGTTTTTGTTCGTTTTTGGTACAAAGAAAAAGGGTTTAGAAGTAAATTCATACTAATGAGCTGGGGATTGCATTGATTTAATTACATTATTAAGAACTTCGCCCTTTGATGCTTTAAATGTACCTATATTTGGAATTCCCGGTGTTTGAGCGTTCAGCTTTTAGGGACCATGACTTTTCGTTTTATGAAAGAATGATCGGAATGAAATTAATACGCAAAGGCGGTAACTACCCGAATGTATTGATCGTTTCCTTCGCCGTAATTAATAATTCTTAGAGTGGTCTCTGACGTATATATGTCACAAAGTCAATTTGCATCTGACAAACTGTCAATTTGCCACTGTTTTAGAAAGCTCAAACTATCTTGAAACCGGATAAATTAATGAAGGGCTTCCATCGATGTTTATTTTACATGGCCGTAATTATATTTGTCTTCAGTTCTTTAAATACTATCAAAAAATTGTATAAAATTAACGTACTTTGGATATTTCAGGTGTACATACCTTATGAAAGTTAAACAATGTACAATATGCATATTATTTGAGTGAGTAATTAATAAACTTTATTATAAAATAGGATTATTGTAAAACTATAATAACAAATCCTACAGTATATTAAAAATAAGTGAAAGAATTAATAATTTTATTTTAAGTTCAAAATATTTTTTTTTTGTAATTGATGTTGCAATAAATGTTATCAGTAAAATAATATTTGGATATATTTTTTTGAATAATAATTATAGATTTTTTTTGTAATTTGTTATAAATATGAGAATATACATACTTTGATATAATTGTAAGAATATAACAAATAATATTTTACAATGAAATAAACAGGTTCAAGTGCAGAAAGACCTCGAAATATGACCTAATTTATGGCCAATAAACATATTTAAATAAGTAACAAAGGTTATATTTCTTTTATGGTTTAATACGTGTAAAATTAAAGAAAACAATAAAACTTCACCAAATTTGCATAAAACTGATTAAGTTGATATATAAGTATACAATTATATATAGAGAGTGGTGGAAAATATCGAAAGAGGACTTTCTTAAATAGTTTTTTTTCTTACACTGCGGCCTTCTGCTTTAATAATTCATAAATACAGATTTGAATACCAAATTCTAATTATGTACGCCTAACGCTATTTTTCCCTCCCTCAGTTGTCGGGGCGTGTTTGAATTTTACAACTTTTCATCGGTCTTGGGGAAAACATAGCATTATTTAATGAATAACTTCGGATGAGGCATTCTGTCAGCTTCTTTTCTTACCATTTTGTTTTCCGGCTTTTTTTCTCTCTCCTTCCTAGACTTCTTGTTTGTAGTAACATTTTTTTGCTCTCTTTTGTAGTTACCTCACTCTATTATATTCCAAGTTTTCCCGGAGGAGTATAATAGTTATTGTTGAACGCTATTTCCTGTACACCTGTAATCACTGTACGGAATATTTCTGCATAGAAATTTTATGAAAGCTCGCATGAATCTTAAATTAATATGCCGAGGGCCTTGTGTTATTACGTGATGAGAGACAGGCCACGTGACCGGGTTACCACAACTTGCCAAAGGAATTATGTATATATCGCAAAGGATTTTGGTTCTATACTGAAGGACGAAGGGGATGCGGAGGTCGGTTTTCAGAGAGCATTCGCTATCCAAAAAGTTAGCTTTATATTACATTATTCATGCCACCCTCGACGGTTAAGATATCGCCTTTTCACAAAGCGATTTTTAATTTCATAATGTTCACACGCCAAACATTATTCTTGTATCAGCAGAAACGCAATAAAAGAAAACGTTTCCGATCTTATTGTTCAACATAAATCACATCCCAGTTGCGGTAAAAGCCGTGCAACACAAAGATCTACATTGAATTCAATGCATTTGACAGCGATATAACAGACAAAATATAATAAAATAAAAAGTCGCATGACCTATACTAAAAAAGTTATGTTTCTAATTTATTTAGAATTAACATATATTTATTAGTATACAGTATGTTTTTGATTGATTGGAATTATTATATATAACAATAATTAATACACAAGTTTAGACAAAAAATAGCAGACAAATAAAATTGATTGCTTGAATGCGGATTTCTTCATTCATACACGTACTTACAAGTTTTAGATGAAAATAACTTCAGTTATATAAACTCAGGTTATAAAAAATTAAATTTGAAAAGATGTAAAAATTATAATATGAATCCATAAGAGTTTATTAAATTTTAGCTCCTTCAGATGATCGATAAAATATCGAATGTAGTTTGCAATAAAGTAAATAAAATTTATTTTCTAAATGGACAGGTTGTCACATGTCTGCTATTATATAAGATGTGTAAGGCATTCGATGCATATATTCCCATTTCAATGTTTTGTAGTATAGTGTGAATAGAAGAAATGAAAAACTTCGCTATTTTTGATTAGGAAGGTTATGATGAATGGCGTTTTTACATTATTCTAAATTTTATAGTAGGGCCTTAAATACAATCAATGGATCACATGTAACTTTTGTAATCTCATTTTTTAACAATTTTAAATTGATGATGTATGATAAATGAGTATTGTATTTATTTATTTCATAGCTGTTCCATGTGACTACAAACCCAAGACTGGGGAAGGTTGTCACAATATTCTTAAATCATTCAACAATACGCCCTAAATACAACTGTTTTGAATTGGATAATCAATATTCAAAAAGACCCGACTACATGAACTAAGAACTTAACATATTTTGGAAAAAAATATTGTTAATTTAATATAGTGAAGCTCAGTGTTTCTGTGTATACTATAACTTTGAGGCTCTTTGAAAAATATAATTCGGTTCTCATTGATCTCATGCGACTATCCCTGTAATATACATTACAATTTTCAATTAATCCAGCAGGATAATTACATTATTTTTTTATTCTGTTTTGTAGATTATCTAAATTAATAATAATAATATTTATTGTAACAGTCACACAAACAGATAAAAAAATCAACTGTCGGAGCTGCAGTATTGACTGCAGTGTTTCTGCTATCTGAATTATTATTAATATGTATTAATTTACATAATAGTTTAACAATATATAAACATTTAGGAACAATTAGGCAGAAAGAGCCCTTGGCCCAAAAATATATTTAAATAGTAGCAACAACAATTTCATTTTTTCTCTAATCGGTTACATATGTATAAAAAAATAAATGAATAATTCATAGCTGCTAATTCAAAACATGAACATGAACAAAGCATCATAATGGTTCGATTTCCGGAGAATTCAAGAAAATACCGCCTTGTTGTTGTTCCTTTTTTTTACAATCACGATTTGCTGTGGGTCCCTTCGTGTGGAAATCTGCTGAACTGTAATATTCATAATTAATCATACATAATTAATGATCAAACGGAATTCATTAAATACAGGCTACATGGGAATGCTAATAGTTTCATATAATTGAGTGCTGATTATTTCATAGCAAAAAGGCTGTTATTATTATTGTGGGCACAGTGTTACGACTAAATCTAAAACAATTCCCGAGCCTTTCGCAGCCGGGGTATGCGGTGTATGTTGTGTGTGTGTGTGGATATGTTGATGGAAGTCACGCTAAAATTCAATGAATCATTGCTATGGCGCCGTTTCGAGAGTGCACAATTACATACACACAGCTTTTTTTTGTCATCCCTGTTAATTACATAATGTATACAAGCGACAGTGTATTCATCATTCGCCATAAATAAATTACATCCTTGCCTCTCTTGCATTATATATATTTTTTGCGTTCGTTGAATGTTTTTGTCACTATTTTTGTCCTTTATGGAAATATAAAAAATGTAATGTTAATTATAATATTCAAACACATATGATCATTATTAATGATGGATTTTAATTACTGTTATTTTATATACTTTTTTTAATTGCAAATTGAGAAATATTATTGATGAATATATTTTACAGTTGCAAGTATAGTAAAGATATCTAATTTTACAAATCAAAACTGTTGTTTCATAAATTATTACTTTAATAATAGTATTTTTTGCTTTATTTATGCATAAATAAATTTTGTAGTTTATGCACATATAACTTGTTAAATTATATTTTATGAGGACAAAATGACGTATGGTCTTTAGCCATTGCCGCAATAGAATTTAATTTTACTTAAGTTTTTGTAATTATTATTGCAATAAATAAAATAATTATTATTACTATAATTCATTTAAAATCGTAAACAACAGGGTTCGGATGAAGTCATTGGTTATATAATATATACAGCATGAAATACGATACTTAGTTGTTAGGAAAATAATGAAATTCAAAACCACACAATTGAATAGTTCATATAGTAAATTTATAAAGATTCGTGAAACAGTTCTTGTTCACTTCTGGAATATAACTTTTGTTCATTATACTTTCATTTAACTTAACAATTGTTAATCACATATTCTACAATAGAATTTGCTTTTTGTAAAATTATGTATTGATTTTCTGACAATGAAAGTTACAGTTTACTTTGAATACAAAAATACCTCACATAGTCTGGCTTTGGTAAGTCTGAATTCGCTATAGTATGAAATTTTTAATATAAATAAAATTTTAATTGATTACAAGAAATAAAATACATTTATTTTATGCGATTTAAAAGTCCTGGATTAGTCCAGTTTCATCTCGTTTTATTATATTGCTGCTATCCACTACTCGTATTATAACACAATACTTTTTGAAATAATGGAGTATTTTATATCTTATACAATAGATTTATATAAATTGTAAATCTTGTATCTTTATATAAAGTTAATCCGTATTTTTTAAATTTATAATAAAAAAGTTATGTAAAATATTTGTGTAAAAATTCCTTTATTTATTATAATTTTTAGAAGAATAGTATATTCGTTTTTATTTTTTCACTTTTAGTGAATTTTGCGTTAATATTCATTATAATTTGTATATATATACAAATAGCTTATATTTCATATATTCTATTATAACTATATAATGCATAGTTGAATATATATATAGTCGATATTATTTTGATTCTAAACATATAAGATATAATTAAAAATTAGAATACGATCTGTTTTCAGTTTGAGATAATTAATCGATATTACAAATTGGAAATAATTTCTTGAAATTGAAAATCCTCTTAGTTATTTATTGTTAAATCTGTATAGAAATATTGAAATATAAATGATGACAAAATCCTAATTGGACTTTTTGAGGTTATAAAAGAAATATCTAGTAAAAGTGATAATATAGTATGATTTATTGGCTAGTTATAAAAACAAAATATAATTCTAAATATAAAGTAAATAACATTAAAAATAGTAATTAAAAGGCAGGAAATGGGCTATCGACCATTGGTCTTTCCGCCCATCAGTATTGTATAAAATGGAGAAACTAAATGAATACTATTGTTTACATAAGAAGGAGGAAGAAAATCATTATACAAAAAAAGTCAGCCTCTGGGAAAGGAAAAGAAAATAATTATAGGAACACTAGATACTGGTATAGGGTAAGTATGGGATACTTATATTTAGAAGGAGTTGATGGATTTAGACGGATACAAAATTTGGAGAGAGTGGGTAGGTAAAAGTGAATTAAATGGAAACAAAAATATTTTCCACGATCCACAATGGAACACATTAAAATACAATATCGCATTTTCGTTCTACAAATATTTCTTTTAGCTTCCCTTATTCACAGTTTCTTCAAATCTCTAAAGAGAATCTTTACGCCATGATTTTGAAGGGAACTCTCCATTAAATATTTCTCTATATATCTGCCTTCCTCGTTCTCAATTTTGAAACTTAAAAAAAAAAACGAACGATAAGGCCTCCACACTAATGACTTTTCGATCAAAACAGAAACGCATTCGATCAGGTACGTCCCATAATCGGCGAAATATTAAATCCCGCTATCTCTATAAATAACTCACGAGTTAATATCCAATCTGATGGGCAAAAAGGGAGAAAAGGCTCGAGTGGGAGATGAGAGGAAGAGACAAACTGAATAATAAAAAAAAACAAGCAGAACGTGTCATCAATCACCGAAAAACTTCATTTAAATTAGCGAGGCCGTAGCTGTGTCCGCGCCCCGAGTTTCCGGCTGGAGAGTATTCCGGGTCATAGATATAGGGTACAGGGTGTAAGGGTAGAAGGTCGGTGTGCCCTCTCGACTCGCTGCACTCGCCCTCTCCCACCGAACTAAATCCCGACGAGTAAATTGCATGTCACTCTCTCAAGACGAATAGGCCGACGTGAAATTTGTTACAACTACTTTTATTAAATTCAATTGCACAGGAAGCCCACCGCACCATCGAAAGGGAAACCACCTTCGGAGCAGAGCGGACAACGATCTCGTAACGAAGATCACGTTGCTCGAGGCTAACATAATCGTAACGTAATACCATAAGCGATTAAAAACAATTTTGCCAAGAGGAATTAACATTAGCCGCAACCAAGTTTCGCCGAGATAAATTAATTTCCCTTTTGAGAATTACATCTGCGTGTCGCGTACGAGGCGCTATCTAAACCGCACAATCTTAAATTGCCATTTAATTCGATCATATTTAATAAAACTCCTCTCCTTACCATCGCGAAATCTCGTGCAGAAATCGCATTAAAATCTATATTCGCTTAACAAACCGTAAATCAATGAGCAGATCCACAGTTACTTTAACATAACTAAATTATAAATTTGTTATATCGGTGGAAGCGCCGGGTAAATCAATCAAGTTCAGCTACATATTTTTCCATTATATTATTATTTCAAGAAAAATTATATGCTTTTTCCAATTTAAATGATATTCAATTCTAAATACAATTCGAATGTATTAGTAACAATTTTTTTTTTGGTCTTTTTGCAACGATATTTGCAATCTATCCAGATCGGATATTCAGCAAATCACCACATCGTTGCAGGAACTTGTTCGGAACCATTGCCCATTGACAACTGATTCATTTTGATGGCTGCAAATATTTGGTGGTACCAGGGTTTGAACCCGGGACCCCAGATTTTGCGGACGACGACTCAAACCATTCGGCTATGAGTCGCCAGTAACAATTTAAAAAAATAAATTTATCAGATTTGTAATGCAATTTCAATTTGTTTAGTACATATAATATAACCAAATATATATAATATAGTGTTAAACATGTATAATTTCTCCATTACATTGCATCCCAAAATGTAAAAATGTCGACGAAGTAAGCATTGAATTAAAGAAGCAAAATGTTGATTAATATCATAGTTGTTTTTATAAACATAACTATAGTGAAAAGCTGTCATTATTAATTTTGCATTTATATTTTCTTACAAAGTTTTTTTATCAAAAAAAAAATACATAAAAATTTCGTTAGAGGTGGATGCGAAAGTGTTTTAAAAATAAAGTCATTAATTTTAATTAGATTCTCATACTTACAAATCAGATATAGAAAGTTGGGAATATTAAATAGTAAACTATTAGTAATATATTTAATATATTGCCAAATTAATCATAAACTAATATATTTTATTAAACTATTTATGATATAATTTATAAATTATTAAACAAAAAATATTAATACGCTTATCTCGATTATTTAATGCAAGCATTATATAACATAATTTTATATGATTTTATGACTATTAAAATGCTAGAATGAGTTATAAGATGTTGAATATATATAAATAGAATTCAAATCTAGAACATTAGACTCTGATTTAGAGCAGCGCAGTATTCATTAATATCATCATAAGAACTAAAATTTACATTTTTTTTAAAGTATAATATATATCAGGGGTGGCCAAGCTCCTTGATAGTCTGAGCCATTTTTTAAAATTTGAAATTTTTCGGTATTAAAAATAATAGCACAAAAATGAAAAGGAACCAAATGGTACATTTATCGAGAGCCGCAAATAATCCTTCAAAGAGCCGCATTTGGTTCGCGAGCCGCAGGTTGTCCGCTCCCTCATATATAGTAAGTATAATATTCCATAAAATTTATTGTATGAAAATGTTTATGACTTTATTATTTACTTAAAAAAATAAAATAAAATATTTAAAAAAATAAGTGCAACGGCGTTTATAAGCAATTTATAAGTAATTTAACTAATTTAAAAACAACTGTAATAAAGGGCCGATGTATTTCCGCCTAAATAATACATTCAATAGTAATACAGTAATAAATCTTAAGATACTTAGAAAGATTACAATATTAACTTTTATAGCGGATTTGACTTTAGAGCCTAATTTAGACTAAAATTTAAATTAGCAATTTGATTGTTACTTCATTTAAGTATTACTTTCATTATAGAATGGAACTTATTTCTAGAGGGTAAGTTGTTCTATGCCTATGCTAGTTAAACGAAAACCATGTTACATAATTATGTCAGTATCTATTTGATATATAAATGGAAAATCCATTTAATTGAATGAAAATGTTGAAGAAAAATAATAATTATAACAATTTTCAAGACATTTATAAAATATTTTGAAACATTGCACAATGTGATAAAATAATCTAAAAATTAAAAATTGTTATTTTATATACTATTTTGTAGAAATAGATTATTTCTAAAATTTTAATTCATTATTTTTTAGGACCGAAAAACTGCGGTCGAAAGTTACTTTTTTAGTTACTGCCTGTTTTTGTTCCTATAGGTACCATTAATTTCTGACTAGAAAGTGCGAAAAACCTCTTTCAAATTTTTTGGTGAGATTTCAACCATCACCTTTCGCATCGTATTTTTGTAATACAGGGACTTAACACAGATCACTTTGCAACAGTTATTTTTAAGTCATTATTTCATTATCAATATCTTTAGTTTTTGTCTAATTATGACTGTTGCAATAGATACAAGTATAATATTTATTTAATATCAAATAATGTCACGAATACGTCCTTTTCTATTAATAAAAACAAAAAAGAGGCAATTAATGATAAAGACATCAGTTAATCAGTAAAGAATTGCGCTCATTTATTATAAACGTCCGACGATAATAGAACGCAATTAACTTTTGTGTTCATTTCATTTATTCAGCAAATATGTCTGATACATGTTTGATTCATAGCATTATGGACCCCCATTTCGACTAACAGACCACCATTATCAAATTCCAGCGAAAAACATTTGATTAATTGTCTATACGCAAACAAGCAAGAGAAAAAAGCAACGAAATTAGAAGCGATGCCATTAAGTAAATTTTGAATAATTTATTTGCACTCCTTTCTTCTTCCCGGAACATCCGAGCTTTAGAAGAGGGGGTCGCTTTTAAAAGCGTTTAAAAATCATACTTACGCCAACAAAGGGAATAATAATCACCGCCATTGTACGAACGTTCAAATATTCTTTATTTCTTGCACAGCACGTGAAAGTTATGAAAGAAAGCGAGACCATTGTTAGAAATAATAAATATTAATTAATATTTTTTAAATAAATATTGTTCCCTTTGCAGAAACGTTATCGCGTTACGGCCAATATATTTACGTTGCATAATTCGAAGCTTAGAAGCTTCGGTATAATTTATTTTCATCAGCGTTGCCTTCCGAGAAGTGCTAATATACATTATCTATTATAATGTATCGATTATATAATGCGGAGCGAGAGCCCGGAGGTTTCCATATTAAAACAATAAATAAAAAGTAGCAGGTGGAAGGAATCGGGGTTGATAAGAACCTAAGTCTACAAACTCATACTTTGAACACAAAAAAAGAGAGCATCACATCTTCGGAACTATTTCATATCAGAAATGGCCATGCGAGCTGAGATCGCACCGAATTGATATTTCTATTAAAGGACATAATTTGAAGGAAGCGACTCCTTTCTTTTTTATGGACACGTCTATGACAATATCATGTAATAATGTTATTTTCGAGGAGGAACACGTTAATAATGTCAAATAAATTTATGTTATTCCAACAGTTGTTAAAGCTGCAAACAGTTCTGAACTTTCAGTAAAAACGATAAATTCAACAATAGGATGTATGGTTGGAGAACTTTAATTATTGGGGACTATAAATCATGGAATTCGGAGGAATTTAAGACTCGCTATCTAGGGAGGCAAAACACAATAAGTTTTCGCGGCGTAATGACTTCTTGCAATTATAATACAGTTTGAACAAGAATTAAACACGAAATTGGCATTGCTTTCTGAGTTTGCACATATTTTAATATATTTTGCAGCAAAGAAATGGCCGTATCGAATTTTTGTGATATTAATTGATTTGAACTGTATTTAGAAAAATAAACATGAGCCGCGTTCATCAATCATTGATTAAGCCGTGTCATTAAGTTAATTGATTGCATGCCATTCGAGAAAATCTAGATTAAATAAAGAAAGCGAACGAACGTGGAAAAAAGGAAGGAAAAGAAAAAATAAATATACCAGGAATTATATAGATTTGGCACACTTTGGCTGCCCGAATCGATAATGAATTTAAGAAACTGTTTGACCTGTGCTTTCCTTGTATTAACCCAATTCCGATCTCGAGACGGTCTCTTCAGGAAATATTCTATCCATTCATTCGAATGTTAATTACGCCGGGAGGAGGAAGATGTTCCTTTTAAATTCAGTCCATTCAGTAATTACCTATAATTCCTCTTTTAGCAAACTCGTTTACGATGATTAGCAAAGAACATTTTAATTTTGCGACGTTGCAGTTGGTTGGGTATGCATTTATCAAATGAGACTGTTTGGTTAATGGCAGCTTTACTTAATTAGCGTTACAAGTACCGGAGACGATACTGTTAGTTTGATCGATGCGACAGGACAAACAGGATTGTTTAAATATTACATCGAATTTGCTTGTATTAATATATATAATTACTGATAAAACAATTTAACTATTCTGGAATTATTGTTTAGTGCAATAAATACATAATTGATAAATATAAAAGTACACAAAAGGCATATGGAATGAGCTATAAGCTAATAGTATAGATTAATGTATATTCAACTTTATTCATAATTTAATTTACTATAAAAATAATTATGAATTAAAAAGATTTTTTTTAAATTTCGGTAAATCAAGAAAAAAACAATACTTATACTATAAAGTATTATATCATTTATTTTATTCACAATCTATTACAAATAGGACATTAAGCAAATTTGTTGGCGGTACAATTGTCATGTAGATGTGGAACTCAACAGTATCCATCTCTAAATATTAACTTATAATAATTTTATATAATATAATAATATTTATTAAATCTATGTGGTAAGTCTAGAATGTTGCACTTTTTAAGTCTGTATGTTTGTATTTTCTTTACTAGAAGTTTTTCAGCTAGTTTGTTTGGGTGTGATTGGAGTCTTCCTTGATACCTTTCACTATAGTTTGTAACTTAACTTTTCACTGTTTTGATTTGTAGATCACTATGTAAAACACTGTTGGGGACATACCAGGTCGATTGTTCGATTGGAATCGCTGTAGTATTTCGATATTGGAGTTGCTCGCTGAACCCCACAACTGTATTACGTATGTCCAATTTGTTATCTAGTGATAGCACTGATTTTCTTCCAAGCAACCAATACAGTTCGCTGAATTTTATACCTATCAATCTTGTTTGCAGGTTTAGTGACGTAATATCTGGATTACTATCAGTTGACAATAGTGCTGTGTTATCAGCGAACGTAGCAATGGTTATTTTATTTGTTTTTGGCAGATCAGATGTGTAGATAATATATAAAATTGGTCCAAGAACGCTTCCCTGCGGTACGCCAGATCCAATTGGAAACAGGTTAGAGCTTTCTTCTTGTAACTTTATTTGAAAAAGCCTGTCCGTTAGGTAAGATTTTATTATTTGGAGGAAGGGGTGCGGAAGTAATTCCTTGATTTTGTAAAGAAGTCCAGGGTGGCATAATTTTTCAAAAGCCTGCGAGATTTCTAGGAATGCCGCAGAACAGTATTGTTTTTCTTCGAGTGCGGTATGGATTACTTCCGCGACCCGGTGTACTTGTTCCACCGTGGAATGCCCTTTGCGAAATCCAAGCTGGTGTTCCGGGAATATGTTATTTTCCTGAAGTATTGGGTCCAGGCGTTTCAGTAGTAACTTTTCAAAAACTTTAGATATAATAGGCAGTAGGCTGATAGGTCTGTATGATGTGACTTCTTGTGCGGGTTACCCGGGTTTGGGAATAACAATAAGTTGTGCTACCTTCCATTGAGCAGGGTATATTCCCAGTCGCAATATTGCATTGAATATCGTGGTTATTAGTTTAACTCCTCTTGGTGGAAGTTCCTTCAGTAGAGATTAAGTCATAACCTGGTGCTTTCTTCGGTTTTATATTTTTTTGTATTATTAGTTGAACTTCGCTGCAACTGAATGGTTTTATTTGCAGATCCATCTGGAATGGCGCTTCCAAGAATTCATAGATTGCACTTTCTTGTTCGGGGTCGTCCGATGGGAAGGGTTGAAACAGTTTTGTGAAATGGTTTGCAAAGGTTTTCGTTTTTTCATTATTACTTCTAGCCCATTTTCCGTCGGTCTGTCTGATTGGGGGAATTGCGCCGACCGGTTGTTTTACAAGTGTAAAACAACCGGTCGGCGCTTTCCACATATATTAATCTGAATTTTTGAGTGGTGATAATTCTTCGAGATATTTTTGAATACTTTCGTTTTTGTATTTTTCTAACATGCGTTTTAGAGTCTTGGTGCCATGCTTTAGCTTGGTTTTATCCCTTAAATCATTACTTAAATCAGTTAAATTTTAAATGTAAATTTAAAAAAAAAATATGTAAAGTAGCAAATATAGTGTACACAGTTGATTAATTTAGATAATTTTCATAAGAAATGCATCATAGAATGAGCGATTTTTGATACAACAAATCAATACTTGTTTAAAATACGAAATTTATACTCATATTATCGTACGTTAATATTAAATGGATATTGTTGGATATAATGTATGTAGCAAGAAGTTTGTAGTCCTAAATATTCATACGTACATATAAATGATTGTCGCTCTCTCTCTCTCTCTATATGCACGGAAATCAACAGTATATTTATATTGAAAAATAAATGCAACTGTAAAAATAATAGACAATTCATATAAAATTAGTTAAGCTTGACGAAAACAGTAAGTTGCTAAACAAGTGGCTATGCTTTTTTAAAACATAATTATTGAAGTTTTAAAGGTAAAGTCAGCAATCAGCAATTATATTTCTATCATCAGTACCTATAGTATAGGTTTATATAAGGTAAACAACTAAAGAACTATCAATTTGAAATGTTTGTCGGTGTTTACTTAACCTACACCCATTGCTAGTTATTAGTTGTTGGTTAATAACATGATAAAATCCCATATAATAAAGTATTATGATACCTTACAAACATCAATTGACATCATAATATTATAATATACAAGCTTTTTTCTTTTTAACTAATATTGCAATTATCATTAAAATATTCTAATTAAAATTACCAAGAAATTGTTTATTTGTTATTTCTAGTTACGTTAATATATTTTAAGAAAAACATGATTATTAAAATACAATCTCAGTATGTTTTGATTAATTATGTGACAGTTGTTTTATTGTTTGTTTGTTTATAATTTACTTAACTATTCAAAATAAACCTGAAACAGAAATCTGCTTTAGCATCCTAGAAGATAATATTATTTTTATAAATTCTATTATGACACAATGTGAAAAAACACGATTGTTTTCCGGGAATGCCATTTTCTCCTCTGCTGAGCTATGAAAAATAAACATAACGCCTTCGAGAAATTTCCAATTTTGCAACAGAAAATCGATGGCTCTAAAGCCCCTATAGGCAAGGGTGGGAAGAGGACTGTGCTTTGGAATTTTCTTTCGACCATTATGCGGCTCTCCTTTATTACACTCCATTGTATGCCGTGCAACATAAATAAATAAATGTTGCACCTTCAGAAATATACAAGGGTCACGATCCAATTTTATTATGTATCAGTAGGGCATTAAACTATTTAGTTTGATAAATTATTCTGTACGACATTTTAAAATTAAATTACATATAATATGATATGATTGTCAGTTAGTTGAAACTCATCAATAATATATTATTATATAATAGCTTTTTGTAATAAGTATAAAAATATATTTTCTTTGTTATTTTAATAATAACAATATTTATTGCAACAACAACAACAAGAACAAACTGAAAATAAAGGAAATACAAGAAAAAAAGAAAATGTATTTATTGATATTGGCTATTAGAATTATTAATAAAACTTTTAACAATTAGTTATTTCTCAAACAAAAAATCATTTGAAATGAAATAAATGATTTATTTGATTCTATGTTTCTTAACACATAACCTTCTTTATTAATAAACATTTAGTATTAAATAATGATGAAATGATTGATTGCATTACTAATTTTAATATTTTCAATAGTCGAATGGCTAGAATTTTACAGATACAAAAATGGTAATAAAATCATTAATTACTGTAAATAATTTACTTTTATCCAAGTATAAGATAACGCATTTATGTGCTTAATATTCCATTAATTTAAACAATTTTAGATACGCAAATATATTTGTTTCTGAAATTCATAACGATTTTATAAGTCATGTACGAAACTATATTAGATAATAATTTCACTACCTTTTTCTAATATTGATTGAACAAATAAATAAAAACCCAGAAGTAAAATCATGAATTAATACTTATTTTATTATCTTTAATTGCACGCAATGTGAAACATTCATAGACTAATTTTATAAAGTATAAAATTACATATATGAATAATTAATTATTAAAATATAAATTCATGAAATCTAATATTAATGAACTAAACTTTTAATTTTTTGCATTCATTCCTCTATAAAAAGGTATATTACATCATTTAAATATACCAAATGGGCATGAAAGTCTTAGTAAGTATTAGTATTATTAAGTAAACTATTAATGTTTAGAAGAAAATTAGTATTTGAAATAAAATTTTTAAGTTCTAGCACAAAGACTAAAGTCTATAGCCGTCTATAACAGTTGTTTTTAGATTTGTTTAGTTATTGTTGTTGTATAAACAACATTATTTTTGAAGAATATTTTGTCTATTACCATATAATCAAACCGATTTTTAAAATTATTTTTTGAAGAACATTTTGTCAATTTCATATTTCGGTATTTCTATCAATAAAAAGCATGAAACAGAAATTTGCTATAAATCTATTTTTCTCTTTCTATAATTCTAAAAAAGTCATCATTCAATGTAATCATTCAATACTTATTTCAGAGTGCATAATTGGACCTTAATCCTCGCAAAACCAAAAGCGCTAATACCAGCGTTTACAGGAAATTGCTTTATGTTTGAATCCTCCCAATCCTACTCTTCCATAATGTTTAATGAATTTGATTCATCACTGCTGGATAAAGGTTATACTAGTTTAGGAACATTATAAACTATAACTACAGAACTTTGTATTTCTTTATTCCTATTGTATATTGTTACAATACATGTAATATTATTATTAAATTATATAAAAATGGGCTCTTATAAAATTAACAATTTAAATTGATTTACTTTCATTTTAGCACGAATCAGAGAGTTTTGAAAGCATTACTTGCATGTTAATTTTTTGCATTGAATCAATCAATAATTACACATAAATTTAACATAAGTTTTGTAATTTAATATTACATATTTTTAAAATAAATCCTGGTAGGTGTATTTATATTTCATGCTTGATTTCAACTATGATATGTAACAAAATATATAGAAAATCAATGAATAATCTTTTATGGTGACCGATAATCAGTCATAATTTTGGTAAATGTTATATGTAAATGCAAATTGAAATTAATGTTATAGTTTAAAAAGTAATTTTCTTTACAATTTTTCTTTCAAGTAACCATGTGTTAGGTGCTTAGTTTGAATATTCAATACGTTTTCTTTTTATCTCGTTTCAGATGTGGGTCAGTCGATCATTTTACTTTTTCTTGGCACTTTTTTGTGCTTGCCCCTATATGTATATGTAGGTGTATGTGTAAGTGGCCGAATTTGCAATCCTTATAAATATATAAAACTTCATCGCTGTTCAAATTAGGTTATACCGAGTCGGGTCAGGCAATTTTCAATCTGAAGTGAGCCAGGGTCGCCCTCTTTTTCCCATGCTCGACTGGCCGGGACCCTTTCTCTCCGTTTTTCGGACAATCGGATTTTCCAATTCCTAAATTTATATCACACTTGTGGGTTACGTATAATGAATACGATATCGAACGAAAATGGAGTGCAACGTGTGTGGGTGGTGGGGTGCGGTGGAAGCCCTAGGTATCGGTAGGGAGTCTCGTTTTCGAAGGCAAAGGGCCGGTAAACAAGCGAAGGCGAACGTGAATTATTCAGGCTAACTCTCCCCTATCCCCCCCGCACCCCGCCTGTACAAAGGTCGAGTACATATTAATCACGGATTCAATTATAAATGTAATATCGGCTCAGCCGTCATAAACTCCAGAAGGGACCGATGCCTTCCACAGGCACTGCCCTTCCACCAATACTACCATCCAATGCTGCTGCTGCTACTACCATTCCTACTACTTCATCCGAGACCGACGAGCATTGTTCCAAACGAAACTATTGAATCCCACCGTTTAATGATACATATTCGAAAATTAATTTATTAAGTTTCCGTTAATAGCCTTCGTTGAATTAGACTTATTACGTAACTATTTGTAATTTAATCCCCCCCAATAAATTCATAGAGTAGTCTGCTGACAAATTCAATTTCGACGGCTCACTACCCTCGCTCGCCACCTAAAGCTTTACCCTGCATGTATTTCGGTTTTGCCGACCGCCCTAAAAGTGCTTTTCATTGTATTCAATTTCAAAAGACTTTCCGCAGACCTTTTTAACTTATATTATATCTAAGTAACATTTATTGCCATATAAACCTGTGGAAAATATGTTAGATTTTTAACAATTTAATTCAACTTGAAGCATTTTCCGAATGTAATTTCAATTCAACATTTAGTGAATAATTTGCAAATACGCCAATGATTTATATTAATAAATTAATTAAGTCTTGAAATATTCACCAATCATCAATAATGTATTTTAGCATAGATTTATGGTAATTATCTATTATGAATCATAACCTGCATATTATTCGATTCCATCGTGGAATATTCTTCTATTTAGTTTCTTTAACTATTTTCAAAATTAAGAAAATTTATATTAAATGAACTGTCTCTTTAAAACTTGCACTTACTTTTTCCTAAATTTGGATCACCTTTTGCTAAAAAAATAAATATTTTGGGCAGTATTTTCTTTTTTTGTGTATTTGCATTATTTTGTGTTGTATATTTTCATGTAGTTGTTACAATAAATTTGATATTATTATTAAATATATTATATGAAATATTAAAACCGTTTTTTAATTCTATTATTGTTTAAATATTTTCGGCATGATCTTATTTCACTTCGTCTTTACTTTTTTGGTATTCGTTGCTAAATCTTGAATTTAAAAACAATCGGCATTTAATAAATTTCTAACAAACGTTTCAATGATATTTTGAAAACCTATTACATCTTAACTTGTTTTTTTTATTATTAAAAGGGACTTTGAATTGCCAACATCATTAATCTGTATTTATACCTGGTTAATCAATATATAAAATTGTATTTATTTCATCTATTTAGACATCTTTATTGATGCAAAGTGCTATTGACCGAAGTCTTTCTGCCCTCCATAGTTTAATTTTCAAGTAATTTTTATTTATTTTAAACTTGCTTAAAATATAGAAAAAAACAACAATTAATATCAATTTGTATGTCCATAATTTACGATTAAAAATGAATCGTTTCTATATAAAGGGCGTAACGTCTTGTTAAAATTCAAACTGGATGTGTATAGGAAGTCGTGCGCCGCGATAATATTTTTGTTTGTTAAAAGCAATGAATTTCGATGAGATTAATATGCTTATATAGAAAACGGCAATGTATACAAATTGTGAAAAATTCTATTTGTATGCAAATGGCATCGGGGATTATTAAAAATAAATATCACAAGCAGGATGCGAGACGACGAATAGTCCTTCCGAACGAGTTTGTATCAAGAATTGAAGTTTATTTGCAGACATAAATGCAAAAGCACAGTATTCCATTATTATTCTATGCATATAAAGGTAACGTAATAATAATTTGATTTTCTATAGCAGTAAATCCCTCAGTTCTTTTTTTATATTGTATTGAAATACCATGTAGATAATTGTCTTTATATAATAGAAATAATACGAAAGTAAGTTTAACTTTGTGAATTAATATAAAAAAATATTTTCATATATTAAATTACAAATATTTGTGATTACTTGTTTCCCCGTTATTGTTAAAAGGAATAAAATATAGCATTGAACTTGCTAGAAAATAGTGATTAATAAAACTATGAATGAAAATTAATAAAACGAAAAGTATATTACACTTGGTTCTCTTTTTATGCGGTAGATACGTTCCACAGGAAAACGCATAAAAATAAATCGCACAAAAAAAGATTAGACACACGTATAAAAATGAAGGACACGTTCCATTTTTTATAAACCGCATAAAACTAAATCAATAAGTTACAATATACCGAAAATCGCATAAAAAAGGGTTTATTAAATTTCAGAAAAATAATTAGTCTTACTATATTCTTTCTGGAATGTTTATTCATAATTTTATAAAAACGTTGATAATCATAGACAAGTTTATTAAATTTCAGAAAAATATAATCTTAACATATTCCTTCTAAATTTGTACGGAAAAAGTTTACAAAAAAAATACAGAAAATGTTTATGAAAGGTAATCTTTCTTCACAGGTTTTTCTTTAGAATTATCTTCGCTATATGAGAGTGTTCGGCATAATTTGCGAACTGGTTCTAAATCACTTTCATCACTAGAAGAGATAGTTAGCACATCAGATCTATGTCCTGAAGATAATGTTTCTTCACAAGTAAAATTAGTTTCAATTTCGCATGTTGATTTTTTTCCTTTGACAATATAATCAGTGATTAAACTTTGCTATGGCTTTGCTATTTTTTTGTACAATTCCTGATATACAGAAATGCAATTCTGAAGCTCGCGTTGAAACTTGAATGCTCGTTCAGAATTATCATCTTTTTCGATGAAATGGAGAACTTCTCGAATTATCGAATTATACATGCAGTACACCTTCAGTCAGGAGTTTCATCTTCAAATTCATTTTCATTTTCTTGTTCTTCAACGGTATCAAGTTATACCAATGATATCATTGTCATTCATGACATTATCCTCAAGTAATTCGTTTTGGGTATATGTTTCAAAATGTTCCCCACCAATTTCATGTGCTAAAGAAATTATTTCAGCTAAAACTGTCGACGTTTGGTTAGTTCCTTTGAATTTTAACGTGTCAAAATGGCCTAAAATAGTTATTTAAAAAATAATGATTCTTAAAATAAAAACTAATATTTCTATTTAATTTTATTGTTTTTTACATTATTTGGTACCGATATTTTAAAACAATATCTGTAAAGGGATTACCGGTGACATGCGTGGGTGATAAGTCGCTTTTTGACGTGTATGTAATTAATTCTTTGACATTTTAACTATCTCCTTTCTGTTTCTCCGTTCGCTTGTTTGCAAAACAATTTGAGGCATATCCGGGCAGGTGACATGTGACAGTCGCACATAAGCGATTTTCTATCTTAAGAAATACACAAATATTCGCATCCGAAGAGAGCACACGGAGCTTTCGAATCGATACACATCCATCGCGTATATATATACGAAAAAATATAGATACATATATATATCTATATATAAACGTGCCTCCGAACTAAACTTTGCACTTCACCATTTTCAGGGCAATTCAAATTTCCCGAACTTTAAATTATTTTATAAATCCATATGAATTTATTTTCCCGTCGGGCCCCCAAATATTTGCCCTGCCTTTGCTTCTTTCTACAACACCTACGCACGGCGACGAAGATTAAACAACAAGGGGGAGTATGGAAGAAGAGCAATGTTCTTCCTTCGAGAAGACCAAAAGGAAAATTGTATTGTAAAGGATGTGCATACGTCCTCTCCCCATATTCGCTTCCTGTTTTTTCCTTGTTTTTATTTTGTCTCTTATCTAAAGATATGAGCAAAGAGAGCGTATTTATTTAGGCCGTAGAATATGTAAATTTGGACACGTTCCTCTCGAGGATACCGGGAACAGAATACAAACTGAAAGTTTTGCTACAGCACAACTTCCGTCTACCGGAGCTATTCATAAGTTGCTCTACTTATATACACTATCTATGCCAATATATAATAAACCTATTAATTGTTCAGCATCCCACAATATGCCTGAAATTATATCCCCTACTTATACTATGTACATGTATATAAATTTTCGCGGCAAAATATTAATTTACAGTTCAGCAACCAAAGCAGACGGAATTATGTATAAGAGACAAAGCTTTCGTAGTCTTAATACTGCAAAATTCATTATAAAGAGAGCAACCGTGAAGCAAAAAAAAAAAACAAGGAAAGCGAAATAGAAAAGACTTTAATACTCTTTTACTATGCGACGTATCGTACGCTAATTAAAATGTAATCAGATATTTTAATAGGAACTTTATAATATACTAGCGAAAAATACACGTTCTACATTAAGTTCATAATACATATTTTTATGTTATTATTAACTTATATATTATTGTCCATTAAAAAGATATAAAAAATAATTCTATTCGAAAATGTATTTTATTTGTTAAACTTTAAATGTTAATACCAACTTTACTCGACAATATCTTGAAAAATAGTTCTTTGCTCCAAAAAGTTTGCCGATCACTGGACTAATTAAATAGAGTTTGATTTATAAATAAATTTTGTAACAACGTGGCTAATTTTAAAAACATACAACTTTAGACATATTTAGAAATTTTATTTCACTTTATATATAAGTTGACTTGTGATTTAATAAAAAAAATGTTCTATACATTAACTTTACTTACTTTATACAAATCTATACTTATTTTAGCCTATATATATGTACTTCAGAGAACGAAGTATCGCTTAAGGAAGATACTTCGAGGTATAACAGTATAGAAACATCTTATCTCGCATAAGAAATATATTGAATATAAAAGTGTTTTAAGAAAAATACAAAGCAAAAGTATATCCAATTCCAATTTAACACATTTATTCAAGTTTTTGTTATGTACATTGTGTTTTACATGAGAGTTAGTGTATTGCCAATTATAAGCTTAAGCTCTTAAGGCAGTTGGGTTGTATTTAAAAGCATATACAACAAAAGTATTGTTTTTTTTTTTTG
>JAFMTC010000054.1:699527-740537 GCA_018845635.1 Nicrophorus orbicollis | reverse complement strand
GAGGATGGAGAGAGCTAATGAAGAAAATGGCAGTGGAAGCCAATACTGAACAGGACTAACAGGTAAGACAATCAACATTTCAGAGTAATAAGATTTAATAGGACCTGGATGCTGATGAAACAGAGGAAAGGTTTTTAGTGGGTAAAAATCCCACAGTATCACGAATCCACCGTGGTCCCTTTGGAAGGTTTTCCTCTTCTCGGAAAAAAAAAGATATATCTAAAATTTAGATAATTATGTATGAGTTTGCTAATTAACGTTTTATTTATTTTATATTTATATAGGTTTCAAAAGTATCGAAATGTCCATTATATAATTATATATAACAGTTCAATAATAGAAAAAAAAACATGTTCAGATAATAATATTTCCGCCCAATTTAGTTCTATATTAGAAATATTACATTTTATATAATATTAAAAATAAGTTACATAACACATAACATCAATAGAAATATTAAATAGATCAAACTTTTATAACTATTATGCCAAAAATACGCCGATCTCAATTTTATTGTCAAATTTTTGTTATTTTATAAGATTTCAATTTATGTTGTATTATATTTATTAATACATTTAAATTTGGTTTTGTTTTATATTTATATTTGGTTGAGGCTAATGCCAACAATAACAAAAAAAATTAAGTAGAGTAAAAAAACAAGATTCTTTAAAAGGTGAGAAAGTTTAATTACAAACTTCTACTAAAACAATATGTTAACATAAATAACTAGACCTAAGAAGTAATCGGGAATCGGTATGATAAAAATCATCTATTTTGATGTCAACAAATCCCTATAGGAAACATTAAAATTAATTGTTCAATCTTGTTGTATAATAAATAGTTCGGAGTAAAATATGATTTATTAATAAATACTATTCATATCAGTTTCATTATTACTGTATAAATATATCTTGTTATTATTTACTGTCTGGTTTTACTGTTATTGTTTTTTATTGAAATCAATAATAACGCTTATTTCAGACTTATTTATTATAAATTCAAATAATATTTATAAAACACTAAAAAATATTTGTTATAGTTTCAGAAATAGATAATAATTATTAAAATAACTTTCGAAAATTAATAAAAATGATTGAAACGTATTGAATTTTTTTTTAGTATTATTTTAATAAAACCGAAAATAAATTGCATTTAACACACACAGAAATATTTATATATGTGTAGTTCGGAATTGAGGGCAAAATTTCTTGCGCACGGTGTTATAAATGCAAGAATATTTAAGTAATTAAGTACGCGTTTCAGTCCGGAGTTTTCATATAATTTATCTTATGGAACAGAGTCGCTTGAACTGCTACAGCTGGCTGTAATTTCATGCAACTTGTGTGGCGGAGGCGACGGGAGGCGAGAGACGGGCTTGCGCGATTCTTGTCATTTCTCCAACAAATTACCAAAAACTAACTTATCATTTTTTTGTTCCACGCTACAAAGACATCACGTTCTAGGTCTATGGGAAAAGCCACAATGTTTCCTCATTTCTTTAATTACAACGTTTTATATATATACGACAAGAATGGGATTGCTAAATTATTAATGGGAAAGGTAATGAGTTTAGATGACTGCAGTACATTCTCATATATAGAAGACGTAAAATTAGATACAATGAATTCGTTAAATACAGTTGAATATTAGGTAAAACGACGACATTTGCATTATAGTTACTTTCATCACAATTTTGTGAAACTATGTAATTTTTGGTAGGTATAAAAGTTTTCGCACTGAAAATCAATGATAATTATATTTTAATTAGACCTATATTATTTAAAATTTTAAATATTTAACATTCTAATTAACACTACTTTATTTTTTAATATTATTTTCTGTAATAAATTGTTTATAAATATTATTTCGTACAGTGATGAAATGAATATTAGTAGTATTATAAATTCTATGCACATACTGTATATATTATTTACTTTTTAACACAATATTTGAGGTAGTTAAGAAGTTGTCAACATTCATCTTTATTTGTTTTTATTTAAATTCATTGATTAGATCAAAATGCTATCGGCCGGTGTCTTTTTGTAATATAAGAAGAAAAACATGAGTTCTTTACTCGTAAATAAATAAAACAGAAATAAAATACTTCGTAATAAACATAACGTTGATTTATTAATAAATAAAGTAAACGTTCTGGTGTGACGACCATTTCATAGTTGCGAGTTCTTTTTTTCTGCTGACAAGCTCGTATTTTGTACATCATTTTTCTTACATTCACCCCAATTTGTCTCCAGCTACGGTTCTCTTATTTTCTTCCTTATCAGCTTTTCCCAACTCATCTTCTCAATTATACTTCCTACCAACTTTCACTTTCCTCTCACTTCATTTTTTGCGTAGCCATTAACAACATTGCAAGTAATATAAAATATCCCAAAAAGAAGTTATATTTTCTTCCTGTTTCTTGTTTAGAATACAATACAATTTTAAATGTAAACAAAATGCATTTTCATCAATAATAGTATTTACATTGATGATTATTACCTTATAGAACTCGTGCGAAGTAGATAAAATCTTGATAAGTTATGTTTAGTGAAAATCTCTTAATAATACATTTATTCATATATTATATAGTAATAAGACATTTCAGAGATATTTTATTTGTGTCCTTCAAATATTTTCAAATTAAATGTATAATAAATGATAGACCGGGCGGTATAAGCTATAATAAATGTAACTGTTACTTTTCATTTACCATTTATTTATTACCATTATTATAGGAATATTTTTTTTATTTTAAACCGTTTGTGAATTTTACAATTAATATAATTAATATAGGCGACCCATAAACTTATGGTGAGAGACGCCAATCCATATTCTAAAGGAACTTGGTTCGAGTTCCAGATACAATACAGGATTTTGTGGTCTATTTCAGAGTTTTTTTCAGTGCTTCTGGGTTGAGACTATGAGCTCTTAATAAAATCAGTCTTCAAGGGATTAGTTGTCAATGAACAACGGGTCCGAACAAGTGTATACAACGTCGTGGTGATTTGCTGAATATTCGTATGGATAGATTGTAAATATCGTTGCATAAAGATATAAAATATGTATTATTATTATTTAGATGCTAGTTTTATATTTATAGTGAGTTAAGTAAAAAAAAAAGTAGAATAATTGTTATTAGTAATAGTTAGAATTATCTGTGCATTTATTATGATGACTGCTTTTTGGGTGATTATTACAATAAACATTATTAGTTAATTTAGCCAAGAAATATAACGTTATTACATACATACGATAACTTTCGTATTTCCCAATGGTAAATAATAATCTTTCGCTAAAATATGATTTCATTTAAGAGTTGTATTTATATAATACAATCTTTTAAAGGATGGAAACAAATAATTAGTATTTGGACAACAGAAGCATAGAATGAAAAATGATTTAAATCTGATTATTATTTATCGCCAGTATTTGAATATTAATTTCTCGAAGAGGGGAAATGGCGATGATGAAATATTCATAAAACGTCCGAAAAAGAAAATACAAGTAATTCGCAGATAACTGCGAAGGGCGAAGCGAAGCCATCCATTATACACAGCGCAGGTGTTAAATCAAAGCTCCGGATAAATAATAGTGATTAGTAGGGATTATCAGTCCGGATAACGAATTCGCTCATCTGGTATGCAAATAGTGGGCTATTTACATGGCATAATCGAAAAGAAACAAACTCCCCCATGCCGGGCTAATAAAAGACATCAATCATTGTCTGTAATAGGGAATAACGTGAGCGCGCAGTAATAATAATGATGATGATGATAATAGAAGGGAAACCGGAGACACGGACGAAGACAGAGATAGCTGTTGTTGTTCATCTCACTGAAATCGGTGGCAAGGATCGAGTCAGTGCTGGTTGGAGGAAATCTCGGTACCAAGTAGCGCCCATCTCCAATAATTTATTGCAAACGATCGCAACCCTCAAGGATTTATAAACAATATGTCATTTTGCCTTCCCTGTCTTTGATACATCTTCGTACGTCAACTACGTGACTGCAAGACACGAGCTTATTTTTATCAATGTAAAATAATATTTCCTTTGTTTCAATTTATAAAGGAATTTCTGCTATTTCCCGAATAGCAATTGAAATAAGAGTAGTATATAAATTGGATAGAATATAACGTACAACGTATTATTCTATAGATTTATGCGTTTTGAATTTCTCAGAAAAACATATGAAATTTTATACAGTATGAAGTAATTTATTAAAATTGATTATTTTTGAATAAATAATTCCATAAATTGAATAGAAAAAAAATCTTATATTATTAAGATCTGTCAATAATCCATTTGATAAATGAATTACTGACATTCCAAATTTGATGTACGTCGAAATAAATTGCATAACATAGTTTTATTTCGCAAATGCTTAAAAAATGAGAATGTAATTATAAAATTTATGAAACAATAAAAAAGTAAATGAAAATAAAAATGTACGTATATTGCAGGTCTTTCTCTCTGTTTAGATAATATTAATTATTATTACATATGCATTGGGTATTTTTATCTCTAAGAAAAACGTTTACTAAAAAAACATATTAAATAGCGGAAACTCTTGACTAAGTATTTAAGACTCCCTGCATCACAAAAATCTAGTGCGAAATGGTGCTGGTTCGAATTTTTCGGCATTTACCGGTTAGCAAAATAGGGTAGTAAAGGACACAAGTTCAGAAGTAATCGTAACCATTAAAAAAAAATAAGTATTATTATTTAGTATTAGATTATTTCATAAGATTATATAAGCATTCTGTTATAATCTTCAGTTGTTTCTATATAATTAATACTTTCAAAATTTTATGCAATATTTTCAATTGTATTTTTTATATAAAAATAATGTATGGTCTGACATTTATATAATTAGTTACTTAAATAATATATATTTATATAAATATCCTTTTGGAGCAATATTATTTTATTTATTTTTCTTTTCTTTGTATTTCTTTACTAATATAACAAATAATTAAATTCTAGAATATATATTTGTTAACAATATACAATTATACAATGTTCATATAAATTTACAATAAAATGTGTTATATATATAAAAATAATGTTATTTCTGTCACTGTTATTTTTGTTAATTGTTTGTAACATCACAATAGTGTTTTCTCTTTTTTGCAGAAATACTGATCCATTTATCCGTTCGTACGTAAAACCTGTATAGTGGAAAGAAAACAAACAAACTATATTACACGAGTGGATTTCAATATTCCTGTTATTGTAACGAATTTACATTTACATGGTACTGACAAAAAATGTTGAAATCGTTATCCGGACAATTCACAATACCAATTGCATTACTGAATATATCAGAAGATAACATACAATATATACTAGTTTTTTTTTAAAGACGACAGTTCGATTCACTTATATATCCATTAATTATATGTATTATATGTAAATGTAAATAGAAAAAGGAACAATAATTTAAAAAAAAAAATATTTTCAAGTTCATTTTTAAATGTATACAAGATATAGTATACATTATATATATAGTAGTATATAGATATAGAATTTATTTTTGTAATATGGATTAAATTATATGTAAACCGTAATTTCGTTGCATAATAATATGCTAAGAATATAACTCTTTTTTGAATAACAGTTTTATTTCCGTATTTATTGATCCATTCATTTTCAAATTAGTTTTTTTTTTTGGTAATATTGAAAGTCGTTTTAGTTACACCTTATTTTTATGACATAAGTACAATCATTCTATTAAATTGCACCAATTTGTTAAATCTATTTTAGTTTACTCTTATAGTATGAGAAAATCAGAAGATAAATGTCATAAATAGTTTTTTTGAAGATCTTCTACAGAATTCAAAAAGTAGAGAATAAGCTCCAGTTATAACATAAATGGAAAAGTGTAAAAATAAAAATTTATAAAAAATGTAAAAAAATATATAAATATTGGAGATTGGCCCAGCCATCAAACTCCACTAATAACTAAAATGAGAATTATCAAGAAAAGATCAACAAAACAAAAAAAAGCTATCATATTCGCATAAATCGAATGAAGCGATTGGGAAGATCTTGTGGTTTGAATCGTTTCAATCTACGTCGATGGGATTCCGTATCTGTTAGGTCGGCAGTAAGTTGGTTTGGATGGTCGTCCAGTCGATGGTGATATTTTATACTGGACTTTGCTATCTCTTCCCTGACAGTTCCGACTTTTGTGTATTGGTGGATATAGTCGTTTGTAGAGAACCATGGTGCATTGGTTATGGATCTAAGCGTTTTCGATTGAAACCTCTCTATAATATCTATTGTTGTATTGCAGGCGGATCCCCAAAGTTGGATTCCATAGGTCCAAATGGGTTTGATAATAGCTTTACACAAAAGCAGTTTGTTGTCAATAGAGGTGGACGAATGTCTGCCCATCAGCCAATGCAACCTTTTTACTAATAAGCCCAGCTGTTTTCTTTTAGTTGTTATGTGTTTTTTTCCACGTAGACGTCTATCCAGATGTATTCCCAAGTATTTGGCATCATCTGATTGTGGCAGGACACAGCCATTCAGTGTCACAGGAGGGCAAGTTTGTCGACGCATTGCAAATGTAATCTGCAATATTCCACCTTTTGAGCCAACAGTTGATGGAATCCAAACTTCTTTGCAGTGTTTGTGAGACTACTGTGGAGCCCAGATGTGATGCCATGACTACGGTATCATCGGCAAATGTGACCACAGTGACGTGTTGGGGCTTGGAAAGTAGGCCGCGAAGATCAGGTACAGGAGAGGTACACATACGCTTCCCTGCACTTGACCTAGAAATGCCTTCCAGCTGGTACGAATTGAAGATGGTGAAGTATACATGTGGGAGACACTGCTTGAGTTTGTACAGCAATCATTCGTGCCACACCTTGTCAAACGCTTGTAAAATGTCGAGGAAAGCAGCGGAGTAGTACCTCAACCACGTGATGCACCTCTTCCACGGTACCATGCCGATCGCGAAATCCAAATTGCTGTTCTGGTATTAATCCACTATAATTCTTTTATAATATAAAAAAAATAGAACGGAAAAATACAATTGAATGAAATTTCATAAATCATTATATAAAAAATAATTGTAATAAAGTGCACAAATAATGCATATAATTTTTTTCCTTGAAGTCGCAATAACAAAGTAGTTTATATTTTTTTGAAATAATTATATAATAGTTGAATGGTGTCATAAATGTTTGTGTTGTTTATGTTTGTGTTTTTTTTATATTTATAATTTAGGTTCGTGCGTAGTATTAAGGGTCGCATGTAGGAAAGAGTTTCGTAGCTATTATTCTAATAAGAAATCCCCAGATCCGACTACACTGTTGCAAACTTTCAGTATATAATATCAAATTAGTGCTCATTAACTCGGCGTACGTTTAGTTTCATAATATACAGAGAGAGAGACATCGGCTTACATTATTTGCCGACTTTCATGTGCAAACAAATCCAGGAAATGCGGGATAACTGGATTTACAGCAGAAATGCAGTTAAACGTTTGCAATAATTTATCGAAGTACCTTCAGTGAATATTAAGGGGCACGCTTTATTAAAAATAGCATTTAATTGTTTTAATGGTTGGCTATAAAAACTGGAAAAGGAAATATTATAGGTAGTTGTATAAAACGTGAAGTGGCGTGTGCAGCTTGTATGTTGTGGGAGGGCCATGTATACGTTATCGGATGTGGAATAGATGGCGCGTAACGTTGCAGGACGAACCCGATCAGCAGGACTAATGGACGCGATCAACCGTGATGGTCCGAAACCGACACGTCGTTGCTGCTGCCTATGTTTATAGGCAACATATACTAGTCTACTCGATGGAGAACCTATGGTATTGCCGACGTTTTATTTCATCCGTTCACGACACCCCCGACCGCTAATTGAGAGGCCCACAGCGATAATCATAAACCGCGATCTGATAAATTTCTACCGTAATATTAATCCATTTTCCACATTAATCTAGATATATCGTCCACGTACGTACACCTTTTAGTATTGCACTAAGCTATAGCGATAGCTTTCTGCTAATAGTAATGCTTAACAATTTATGTACACTATAATTTGTGCACTAAATATATATATATATATTTTTCAAATTTATAAATTTTCTTAAAGATAAACTGTTGTTTTAAAATAAAAAAAAATATAGCTATATTTGTATATATTCTTAAATATGAAAAAAATATTAATACACCTTATTTATATTAAACCATAGTCAATACCATAAGTACTTCTGAACTTATGTACTTCTTGTATTTTAAATATAGTTTGATTTTTCAACTATTTTTTTTTTCAAATCTTAAAAGTATACTGTAAAACACTGTTTTGGAAAATAGGTTTTGTATGTATTTTCCCTTCTTAAATATATTGAAAAAAAAAATCGGAAAGATGATGGCGTTAGTCGATAGGCCATTATTCAAAAATAGGTCGATAGAAATTATAAAATAAAATTCTTTAGACCAGTAAATGCTGGAAAAGATCGGTCTACGGTGGGGAATTAACCAACCGTTCGCACTACATTTTAAGATGAAGGGATTTTTAACAACTGCGATAAGAGCTGTTTCTTTTGTCTCATGAAATCTGACGTTATTTTCTTTCTGTTTTCTAATAAAATATAAACATATCGCTTTTCTCGATTTATTTGCTACAATTCCAAAAATGGCATAGAGAACTATGGCTTTCTCTTAAATATTGTAATTGTCATATAAATTATATATTTGATGAACAATTCTCAAATTATGAAATATTGGTCTATTTTTTCTGATAATATACATTAAAAAAAACATCTGGGAAAAGGAAAGTACAAAATTATAAGGACAATAGATATTGGTATTGGGTAAGTGTAGGATACTAATATTTAGGTGGGGTTGATGGATTTGGGGGGATACAAAATGAGGAGAGGACAAATTTACTCTTTTGATATGAATTTAAAGGAAAGGGTGTGGTATCTATCGAGGACTAGAACAATTTTGGTTTTGGAATAGAAGAGGAAATTCGGTGGGTTATGAAGTGGGTTGTTTGGATGGCGGATCCTGGTGAGGATAGGAAGGAAAGAAGGAATCTTTGGATATGGAGAAAAATTTTCGAGGATTGGACGGCGGATGATTTATAGATGGAATTTTAATATTTGATGGATATTGCAAAATTATGGAATGTTAGTAATCGGAAGTTATGTGATCTTGTTTTAATTTTTCATTCGAGTTATTTTGAATAGGAGTTAAGGTTGAGTTATAGATTTTGAAGTATTCCTAAGTATTTCACGGAGGGCGATGGATATATATTATTTGAAAAAAAGTGAAATAAAAAAAACAGGTAGAGAAAACAATACAGAAAACATAATACTGAAATAAATTATGATTGATTTTAACTGATGTAATATAAAAATAAAATATATAAATATTACCATAAAAAATGTTTTGAAGTAAAATTAATTATTCGAGTAGTCGAGTAGGCATTTATATAAAGTAGCAAATACATTTACTGTTTTCAATAAAATAATGAAAAAAATGATGAAAATAAAATTACGTCATTAAATCCAACATTATTACATATATTGAATCGAAATTGAGTTGGAATTCAACTCGAATAAATTAGTCTCGCTCTGCAGGGTTTCAAAATCATTTGTGTTACCAGTGAATGTATCTTTATTATTGTCAGATTCCCGCTCAAATTGATTGCTATTTCCTTTGTATCGAGCATCGATGGAACATAATCGAGTCTGCCGTGTAATGTGGATTTTATGAATGCGAATATATTAAATGGATTTTCTTTCTGCCGTGGAAAATTGCATTATGGAACCGCGTGCGGTCGGGATTCAGGCTCCTCCCGTCGCATTTGCATACACACAATTCAAGTATTCAAGTACAATGATTTCGATCGATTAAACACTACACAATTATTCGAATGAAACTTCTTCAAACGCGCCAACCTATGTCAATGGATCCAATAAGTGGAAGTAATAAATAACAAATTCATAACGCATTGCTATTGTTTTTCATATTGATATTTCAATGAATGCGTTCGAATAAATATATAAAAAAATAAAATAAATGTTTTGTGCTACGTACATACACAGCACATTATTTTTTTATTTTCCATATTCTCTCTGTTATTTTTTTTTGAAGCATTGTCGCTGTTTGCATTTTGAACGGGGCAAACAAAACGAAATCTATTCGGAACATACGTGGGGGTTTGTTTGGTAATAAATTACGCGTTTCATTGTTCAACTGAACCACCTAACAGGTAGATACTAAACGCTGACAAAGTTCAAACTGAATCATCTGGTTTGCTAAATTTATTGATACTAATTGAAGCAATGTGGAGTATGTCGAGGCCGTTGCAAACATTCATCATATGAACCACCATCGATGCGTAATTATTATGCACATTTGTTACATATTATAAATATATTTTATACATAAATATTAATGCTGTGTGCTTCCTGTCAGTTATATATGTGTATTTGTAATGAGTTACGTAATAGGCTCATTAATGCGACGTATCATATTTATTTATCTAAAAAAATATGCAGATTGTGACTTGTAATATTTCCTGATGTAATGTATAAAAGTGTAAATTATAACTTTAAGCAAATAATAAAAGATAAAGTTCATAATGCATTTATTACTATAACATTGAATGTTTTACTTTATGCTTAATGTAAGAATTATCTACAATTTTTATAGTCCAACGAAATTGGCGTAACAATGCAATAGTTGTATGAATATGAGAGATTCGTTTCACAAAATTACTTTGTGTAATAAACGTTAATTTTTTAGATGTTAAAAATATAATGGCCTAACTAGGGTGACGTTCTTATGTAAAAATATGAACAAAAAAATGCATTCCGTCAAATTATTGTATTGAATTAATGTATTTAGAGTAGGGAAATCCAACCATTATAAGCAAATTACAATTTTAAAGTAAATAGTTATATAAGTAAGTCAGTAATACGAAATTTAACATACATAAAAGTAAAAACCATGATAAAGTGTGGTACAAGATAAGATTTTTTTAAATTTCTCCGACTTACAAACAAGTTTGACTTACATCCTTTGAACAACCCTTTGGAACTGTACTATTTTGTAAGTCAGGAGATACCTGTATTTGAAATTATTATTAATTTGATTATTTGTAAATTAACGTCATTTCAAAATAATTTGTAGACCTTGCAATAGATGCATAATATGACTAAAGTATTACAATATTTGATTTGATATGTAATGTTGTTAAGTCTCTAATTATTAGTTCAAAATATATGTATATATTTGGATTATTCACTATAGTTTTGTATAAAAATATAAGGATGTAATTTATCAAACTGTTAGAAAAATATATATTAAGATCTTGTTTTTGTTCCTATTGGATTTCTTTTTCAGTAATGGGAATACTTTCGGAATCGTATTATAATGATTTACCTGAGAGAAATGCCGTGTGTAATTATGATATATCACAAAGGGAAAAAAGCACGAAGGAAAATGGGGGAAATCACGTGCACGGAAATAGTTTAGATCGAGGTATTTTGATGGCAATTCGATAGCGACTGAGCAAAAGCTACAATTCTACACAAGCCCCTGCATACATATACAACCCTCAGAACTGGTCACAGTTTCTTTACATTCTCTTTATATATTGTCGTGATTTTGAGAACTCATGGCCACAAACCGATGGAGTTAACTTAATTAATTTGATTTTAAATAAGATACACGCGATTTTTCTCTCACATTCATTCAATTTAATCTGGATATACAAATAAATTACAGTTCTTAGCTTTCTGACCGGCGACTTCTTTGTTCTTCGGCCTGACTCTTTCATTTTTTTTCGTAAATGCGCTCCCCTTAGTCGGCGAGAAATGGGAATAATGGATTCACGAATATTTTATATTCTATTGTTTTCTGTTCGCCATGGCTATTATTCAAGCTTTTACTCTGACACGATATTTGCATTTTCATATCAAATCGATTACTTTATTCAAATATTTTTATTATTTTATAATTTCCTTTCTTTAAATATTATATCAATGTCATTTCTGATGCACTGCATTCATAATGTAATTCGATATTTGAATTTACCTATACACGTATTTTTCAATATTTCTTTTAATAATTTTTACAGCTACTATTCAAACATAATATCCGTTATGTCAACACTATACATTATATTTACAGTAATAAATAATGTATATAATTACTGTTGAAAATACGAATAAAAATAATTCACTAAAACAGTTGAAAACATTAATTTTGTTCTTAATTTCTTAAGCTTGACTATAACTTATATCATATGTAACTGTAAAACTTATATATAAAATTATTAATAAAATGACGATTTTTAATATATTATTTAATTTGTTGTACTTTTGTAAATAAAACAGACTTTGTTAATTATTAATTATTTCTTTTCTATTTAACAGTAACACTAAATAATCAATATCAGAAAATCAGAACAGAGAAACCCCGGTTGATAGCCCTTTGGCTCAATTTGTGGTCAATACCTATGCATTATAAAATATGGAAGTGTTGTCGGCAATCCTTTCATATACAGCAGTACCTCGTTATACGAGTGCCCTAATATACGAGTGTTTTGAGATACGAGCCGCCGAGCGAGCAATATTTTGCTTTGAGATGAGAGCAAGATTTGAGATACGATTCGTACACTACACCGCTGCACAAGATCCCAACATGCAATTTGACATACGAGCAAGGTTAGGGAACGAATTAAACTCGTATGTCGAGGTACCACTGCACTAGAAATTATTATAATTAATAATAATGTATGTTATAATTGTTAAATAAAACAAAAATCAAGACCAAAAGTACCAAGTAATTAGAAAACTGTTGCATTGCCGAGTGAAAAATAGTAAATATAAAATGTATATTTAATAGATGAATAACAGATTGTAATATTATATAATATATTGTTTTATAATATTACCTTTTTCGTTAAATACTAGTTAACTTCATATTTTTATAAATACATGTAAATAAAAGGTACTTCAAAAGAAACACTTCTGTTATGAATATGTTTTGTTTTTATCTATTTTGTGTATTAATGTTTATTTTTATAATTGATATATTATTAAATATTTTACATATTTTCACAATAATTTTCTCAATTATCCTTGATTTTCTGATACAAATGTTGCATAAATAGTTATTTGATAAAATGTTTAAAAATGTCCCTTTTCTAATAGTATTTAAAACTTGCATTAATTTCGTAATAATTCCTGAAGTAATAATAATAGGATTTATTGTAACAGATACAGAAAACATAACAATATAAATTAATGCAATAATATTTTAACAAAACCAGGAAAGAAAAAAACCGCCGTCTTTCCGTCCATATACATTTTTTTATTTATTATGAAAATAATTTTGCCGTAAGACGAAATTGTCTAATATTTATTTCACTTATTTTGTTTAATAATTTTTATTTTTATATTATACATTTTTTTTTAATCTAGAGAATTCTATTATTTATTAAAACTTATAAATATTTCCTAATTTCATGGTTGTTAACAGCTAATGAAATTTTAGATAGAAAATATATACAATATTGAAAGAAATAGAAAATAAAATAATCAATTTTAGATTAATACTACAAATAAGAAAACAAACATATTTGATATAAACATATTTTCCTGTATATACATATATATAATAAATAAAACATACACAATAATATTCGAAACCGAGAAAAGTATTTTCGTATCTAGATGTTAACATTTATTACGCAGAAATATTTTATTATACATGCGAGTTTGCATGAGATGTTATCGACTTCGAAAAATGTTATATGTGGATAAAATAATAACTTGCATGTTTTACTTCCAGATCTATTAAAGAAATATAATAACTTATATATGTACAATCTAGTTCGAGTTGGAAGTTTTTGTTCTTCGTGCTTTCCGTTTATCGAGTAAAAGAAATAATGGAAAAATAATAGTTTAAAACGATTCTCGTGAAACGTCTGTACCGTCAGATAGTTAATAAAGAGGTTTCGACTTGCCGAGACTAATGGTAATTAATAAATAGTCAACCCCTTCTTAGTCGGAGGAAAAGTAACTAATCAACCCCAGTAAGCATATTACTTTGGCCTCTCATCCTCCCTCGCCCTTCCGACCGGTAGCAAAATGTAATTGAAACCAATCTAACTGTAAATGAGTCTGCGACCCTTTTAATCACAATTCGCAGTAATTATCCTTGACGATGATAGATTATTATAAAAATGAAAGAATTATTTTCTCTCGATCCTCCTGAGGCCGAGTGCGAGAAGATCCGTAATGCACCATTACACTAAACTCTAATTAATATTTTGAAAGCTTAGCAAGTTGCGCGATCTTCCCTTGCAAATTTCATTTTTTTTTTGCACTTCCCCTTCTGAAATTCACTTGCGGGAATTAAATGCATTTCCTTTATTAGATTGACCCATTTTTCAACATGGTGCTGGTTAGAAATATGTATGTATATACGTAATCTCTCTTATTCGGTTTGTTCCAATTAAAATTCGGACGATTTTGTGCTTTTTTTTGCGGACAAAAAATTCAAACAATATTTTTCTTCTTCGTGCGGCCCTGGCTACTAGGAATATTAGGGTGTTGTGTGTTTGTCATGTTTGATATATACGTTTTAATGGTTTGGCCCAGAATTGCCGCTCCACCATAATATATCAATTCGAAAAAGTGTCGTGTACAGAAATGCTAAGTAAATTTTTGTCGGATTCGTCGATGCAGAAAACGTATACCATTAAGTTTAATTACGCAATATTTAGGAACGCAGGCAAGCAAAACATATATACTATGGCTTTACGTACAAAGTTTCTTTTATTTTCGTTTCTTGCTTCATTTTCTCGACGTTCCGAACATTTGACTTTAAATTGAAAAAAAAACACGAAAGTTACATAATTTAATATTACTTTTTTATGCAATGTCGAGTTCGTATGGTTAGAGTATTGCTTGTAGACACGACAGACAAAGACCGTAATTGGCGTTAAATTATTCAGAAATGAATTGAATCGCAGAAATAAAGCAATTTAGTTGTATAACGTTTGTTTCTGAGTACGTGCCACTTATTTTCACTTAATATTTGAAATGTATTGATACACGCTTTTAATGAAATATAATACCCCATTATTTACTACATTTAATTAATTTAATAAAATAAATGCAGATACATATTTATCAAGGTGATTTCAAACATTTTAGTTAGTAATTTGAAATTTTCTTAGTGATTAATATTTAGTATTATAAAATATTTGCATGTACTAATTTTATTTAGAATATTTTCTGTAATTTTTTATCTTTATTCTTTATAGTCTTTGTTTACGGTTAATTTGTTTATTATTTAAATCCTTCATTACCTCGGGATTATTGCTGGATAATTTATAATAATTAATATTATGAAATATGCAGATCCATTTTACCAAACCGATTTTTTTAATCTAATTTTATTTATAATTATATTTTATATAGTATAACTAATATAAATATAACATACAAGTGTATAAACCCATACCTCGCTATACGGCCGCTCTTTGTACGGCATTTCGCTATAACGGCAAAAAAACTATTTTTTCATGTCGATATGTACAGAAATGTTACCAATCTTGCGCAAGCGCAATAATTCCTTATACGGCTTTTCACTTTACGGCCAAGTTTCGTGGAATGTATCTAGGCCGTAAAGCGAGGTATGTGTGCAATTGATAATGTATGAAATGCAATAGCAAACATATAAAGAAACCAAAACTTATTAATATAATAATAATATAAAAATATGTACACTCTTATAAATGAGTATTGACCATACGTATTTCCATCTAATTAACTTTTATTTTCAATTATTAAAAGAGATTGTAAAAATTTGCTTTATATTGTATTCAACGATTTATGTTATATTAAAACGTATATGAAACTTTTATTTGTTTGGTAGATTTTGAAATATACACTAATCCAGTTGATTATTTAACATACATTCTTTATAAAGTCGTCTCGTGAAATGATTGATACATCAATGTTGGATTTTTTATTCACCCCGAAAAAAATGTGATTAAGGTAAATAAATCTCAATTAATATGGATGATCACTGGTGTGGGTGGTGGAAGTGTAGAGAATAATTGTGCCGAATCAAATTGAATCCATCACGTTACGAAATGAAGGGGGTTGCAATAGGGTGGAGCAGAGGGAAGTAGAAGGTTTTATAAAAGCGTTAGAGAGAAGGTCGGCCGACTGCGATAAACCACTTTATTTCAATAAATCTGTAAAATGCGACCACGTACTGACTAACATTCATATCAATCAATCAAACCAGTTGTCAGCTACGGAAATTTCTCTATATATGTATATACACACGTGCATGCGGCGTTTTCGCATCTGCTAAAAAAGTGCCTTTGTTTTCGTTTGTTTCGACCATCGGCTTTTTTTTCCAGTGGAAATTCGGACTTCCGGTCGACCGACAGAAAGGTTCAAATTAGTTTTTGATAACATGCTATGTCCGCCTTGGCCTTATCGATTGTGCGGAAATAAATGAATGCATAATGTATAAATAGGGAACGAGGGAGAGAGAGAGAGAATGGAAGAAAAGCTAAGCGTAGAAATGAAAAACAAAATGTATATATATATATATATATATTGGGAATTGCACAATGAAATTACTGAAGTGAGACCGTAAACAAGGATTTCCACGTGCTTCAAGGTATCTGGTGCCATGGCAACTGTCGTATTTGTAATATAAGCCCCAAGTACTTGTTATAAGCTCCGCGCACAGATACATATCTTGTCTGCTTGGATAATTTCATCTTTAACTGAACTGTCTGGAAGTATTTGATTGTATATAGCCAAAGCGGTGTAAGGTTACCTGATTTCCAGCCTCCCCAATCTTAACCGCATCTCGGCATTCCCCCGATACTTCCTGTCGTCGCACCACCTGCAGCCAATCGCATCGCACAAAACCAAAACGTAATCATACTGTTATGTATGCCACTACTTAGATTCCTTTATATTTCTTTTATTATACATTGTGCCCTCGAAATACTTTAATGTAAGACATACGAATTTAATTGCATTCTTTCCTTTAAACCTTATTAAAAAAATATTATTATATTTATACAATAGTAAATCTTTAAAATATATATACAAATGCCTACAAAGGACTCTTTTCTATTAATATATTTCTTTGAAAATCTATAAATATATGTTACATAATAATTACAATCAGTACGGTCTCTAGGACCGGCCTCTAGGCCGGGAACCGTAAATCAATCCTTAATATACAAACATTAATGCTGATTCTGATTTAAACAAAAATACTTTCTTGTTTGCATTACAAATGGACATTACTGTTACTTAATCATATTGGAAGGACTTATCAAAATATTTAAAAAAAAACGAAATGGGGCACTCAAAATATTAAAGATAGCGCTAACACATATTTCATATATTATATAGTGTAAGGGTGTCTAAGTCGTACCTATTGAATATTGACTGCAATAATGCAGCAAACACTTAATTAATAACAACCTGATAAGTATTTGAGTCGGCCGTGCATTTGGACGTTTCATCGTGTTCAATCTTTCTTACTTGACAATAAATTAAATATCAGGTAAATTTATCACTATTTCTTATATCACTAATTATTTTATAAATTACTTGAACAGTGTTGCAATATGTATTATTATTATTCAAAGAATGTCAAATCTGGAAGGCATAAAGATCTTACTGAAAATATGAAGAATAAGTTAGTGGCACATGTTCTCTGTTTAGAAGCAAGCATTTTTGGGCTTATCTTATTTGTTTATCAATTGGCTGAGAAATAGAAATTGCCACATCAATTCAATGAGGAAAGTGGTAGCATAAAGTAGTACTACAAATTAATGAAAGATAATCCTAGCTTATCTTACGTACTCCAGAGGCAACATCAATAACCTGTGCTATGTGTCTGTTGAGTGTACTTATTGAATATGAGACATTAATACTGAAAACTATGCTATAATTGCTGTAGTTGTTGTTGTAATATATATTATTATTAATAAATTTTAAAATTTTTGAACAATACTAACTAATTTCAGATCATTAGATGATTTTTTTTATCTAGTTAAAATTGGGATTCGTTTATAGTCAGAATAAAACACAAATTGAAAAAATATCTCATAAATATATATAATCCCAAAAATACAATAACATCCAATTATTTCTGCTAACTGAAATGAATATTGTACTATCACTTATAATGACGGTAATAATTTAGTAGTATAAAATTAGCCGTGAATCTTCCTGCATTGTAACAGTTTATGTAAGCAATTTGTGGCTCTGTTCACTTGCATATTTATATAATTTATCATTTATGTTCTATCCCACATTTAGTGTTTAGAGGAAGACCTATTTTGATACATGTAAATATATATATATATATATTATTAATATATTTATTTTAAAATAATTATATATTGAAGCAAATAAAACAGTGTGTTGTTCATAAATTCATTTCTAGTGGAATTTTCAATTTATTGTATAAACTAGAGTAATTATTTTGTAAGTATTACTTTTATATTATTATTACATATTACTAATTTTTGTTGTTCTTATTTTCAGCTGTAACTAAAATTTTTCAAACCATAATCATTTTATTGAACTACCAAGTAACTACCATTGAACAAATATTCCATAGTAAGGTGTCTGTTTATTGCAATATAAAAGAGTGTTTTGTATATTTACATTTATTTTCTCAAATCTGTATTGAAAACAATAATGTGTAGAATGCACTGTGAACACTTGGTGATAAAATCGAAGTGGATGTGTGTCACACAACACCGGAGAAGAATAGGATTTTGTCGTAGCAGTAAAAGCCGCGATTTGTATAGCCAGGTATACCTGTAGATGTGCATGCAGGTAGCACTAGAATTTCTCTTTTATTAGGTTTTATATTATTTCGGTCCGCGATGGAAATCTTTCGCTGTCTACCTCTAGAATACTAGCGATCTATAATATTAGATTTATAATACGCAAGCACGTTACTTCAATTTACATGAAATATCGCCCTGAATATGTATCAAGGCTTTATTTATAATCAAATTACATACTTTGGAGCGAATATTTACATAACAGTTTAATAATGGCATTTATAATCGTGCGATGGTTTTAGTGTCGAATGGAAAATTAAATGCAGCTATGCGTGCCCTCACGAATGAATTTATTATAGTCGACCTTATTAGCAATTCCTCGTCTTCCTATGCTTTTCATCTTGTTTAAACTATTAAGGCCCGGAGCACAGTGAGGATGGGTGGAAGAAAAAGAAGTACGAGCTCTTGGTTAATACAATAGGTGTAAACTCATTTTATTCCTGCAGTGAGCTGCTGTCGTATTCTCCGTTGTTCCCTTAAGCTGTCGGTCTTTCACCCCAAAATTATTTCTTTTCTCTATTGCTGAAATAAACACAAACAAACAAAAACACATACGAGAGCGCAAGAGTATTTCCGTTGTCTTCTTTATTTTATTTTCAGCTGCAGCTGAAGCTGAGAACTAGCACAACAGATTTTAAACAAAGCAACATAAACATATTCTACATTCTGAAATTGACTTCTATCATGACTCCATACCTTAAATAAGTTAAAATGCGCAAAACGAGGTTAATTCTGCTTCGAAAATAAACAGTGTATAACACAATTTGATGTAAATATTATATTATTAAATTATTATTCTAATGTAACTATTGCATATTGCATAATCATGTTTACTATTTATATTGTAAATAATTGTAATTGTAATTTAGGGGAACATTAACAATTTTTCGTACCAATTTGAACTTGTACAATTGTATTGAAATAATTTCGAAATTGAGTTTTTTTTTGTAATAAATGAAATTAAAAATATGTAAATATGTTTTTGTTTCTTCAATTTCAATAACTTTTGAAATTAACACTTAGTTACAAATTATTTATTAATTAATATTAATGTATTCATCAAATCCATCAAACTTGCTTATTTGTATTTTTTTAATATTATAATATTTATTGTATCAATTTTTTCTTACATGAAATTGATATTAGCAAACTAAATGGACCTAAAGATTTTATTTATTATATTTATAAATTATTAAAAGTCATCAAAATCAAGAAAGAATACCTCCACTTTCCAAACCGCACACTTCGACACCGAGATATCCAATTCGAACTTTTCAATCTCAAAGTCCCGCCTCATCACCTTAATCAGAAACCTCCTTGAGAATCAATCACTCCAAGTCAAGATTCGCTTCCTTCTCCAGATCCTTCATTCCGCTCCGCAAGGATTAGCTATGTCCCCTTTATGGTTTAATATTTTTTGTTCCGACCTCCATAGCCCCGACGTCAACATCTTCGATCCCACCCTTTATATTCTCCAGTTCGATGGCAATACTACCTTAATTTCCCATGCTTCCTCTCTTAAAGCTTATATCCAAAACATATCATCATCATAATCCTGGTACAACAAATAAATCCTTCCAAAACAAAACTTTTAGTTCCTATCACCGCATGACATCATCCTTTTTTGTTCGGAGGAGTGGAAAGCTTCAAAAGGGACCACGGCTGGAGCAGGAACCGTGGTACTGTGCGATTTCTACGCAATAAAACTACTCCCCGCTCAAACAAGCATACAGGACCCGGAGTTATCCATTGGCTTTCTGACCATGCTCTTTCTGATCGTGCAAGTTACTCCGCACTTCCGTCATCTGTCGTGAAGCTAGAAGGGGGCTTCTCTCCCAATGCCAGAACTCTGTTCTGAAAAATCTCTCCGTATCCGAACGTTCCTCACTTCGTATCCTCACCACGATGCGCCATCCTCACAACCCACTCCATTTCTCTCTGACTGACCTCTTCTATTTCAAAACCAAAATTGTTCCAGTCTTCGATAGATACCTCTCCATTTCCCTTGAATTAATCTCAAAAGACTTAAATATATTCTGGCTTTCCGAATGTTGTATCCCTCAAAATCCATCAATAAGTATACTACACTCACCCTACACCAGTATCTATTATTCCTAAAATTATTATTTCCTTTCCAGAGGCTGCTTTTTTAAATAATGATTTATCTTTTTATGTAATTAATAACAGTAATATTCATTTAGTTTCATGGTTTTTTTCATGTTTTTTTTTAAATTTTAAAAGGATATTTGTAATTTTCTAATTGAAATTTATCGATAAATTAATATAATTAATATAAAATCACGACAAAATAAGTTCTAATATTGAGATCCTACCCAATATTTCTCTACCCTTTTATTAGTAATAATTTATTAATTTATAATATTGATAGATGGAATATTTGGTACAATGGAAGCCAAATTTGGCGCTTCGAATATTTCACAATTAGTTAGATAATGTTCAAGTGGTTTATGTGGAATGTTTGCAATATTGATTGCCTAAGTTCTCCACAGGTTAATTACTAAATCTCGAATTAGTGTTCTAGCAGATCAAAACATACATTCGAAGATAATTCAAATAGAAGACGTACAATTCTCTACTTGAATGTATATGAACTCCTTACATTGAATACAATTCATACCCTCTCATCTATATTCACCTACTTTGTTATGTATAATTTTTGTGAATACCATTATAAAATAAGAATTGATATGTCTATTGTATTATCTCGCATTGTCCGGATTATATCAGTCCTGTTTGAAAATTTCAAAATGATCTAAATTTTAATTAAGCACAATAAAATTAATATACAAACTATTTTTTTAGAAATATATTTTTCATTTTACACTTAAGCCTCTTGAGTTTTGTGCTTTCTATTTATCTAAAGTCCTCGGTTTCAAACAGTCTGAAATCATATATTTAATCTATGCGTTGTATTCATATTAGTTTCAATATTAGGAAAAAAATGCAATTTAAAGTACATTTACTTCATTAAACATTCATTACGTAAATCGATTTTTGTAATATTACATGGGTAATAATCATCAATTGTTACTATTAACGTAGATACTAATAATAACAGATCGAAATGTAGTTCATTTGCAATAAGTGCAATGCATTAAAATAAATAATTCATCGCGTCGGATAAGAATCTTCGTTATCGACACCGAATATTCAGAGAAATATCATCAACGTTCCTAATTCTTTATTTATACAACGATTAGGGTCCGTGCTCGCACACATGCACAGAATACACACTCATACTCTCTCATGCAACTTCGTAATCAGCTAAGAGTTAAAATACACTCTCGGTGTAAATTCACAAAGCCATATCTGAACCATTAAAAGAACAAAAGAGTTAATGGACTAAGCAGAGGAAATATCTCAATGGCGAAAAGCTGCTAAAGCATTATAATAAAATACACACAAACACACAAATACAGCGACGAATAGAGTGAGTGAGGGGAAAAGAGGAAGAAGAAGCAGGTCTCCGCTTTGCTACGCTTTTCTTCTGAAATTGTTATTAATTGAGCTCTGTTTAATGAAAGGAAACCCTGGCCTGCAACAAAGCTAAACTGCATTGCGGATTTTATATTACATAAAATACACGGTGAATCATGTCAGAACGAAAATGTTGTGGTGTAATTGAATTTGTAACAAACAGTTAAGTTTTTTTTTTTGATATATTTTTTAATAATATTAATATTTGTCACATATGAAAAATATAAAATTATAACCCAAATATATAAAGCAATACAAAGGGCTAATGACATTAGAACACAGTGATTCAACATTGAATAGCCCATTCGAAACACTTATATTTAGATCGTATTTTAAACTGTGTAAATTGCCAATAATCATAAAAAATATTGTTTCTAATATTTTGACAAAATGCCACAATCTAGAATTAATTGTAATATTAATTAGCTATGAAAAATATAAATACATGACATTTATTGAGTATAAAATGTGCATTGGAGTTGGAGAATTTATCTATTTTCTATATATACTTTCTTAATGTACGGTTATTTATCTTGGATTCAATAGATACTTGCAAAATAGAAGTGTGATCAAATTTAACATTTTTTTACTTCTCTCAGAAGCAGTTATTTCTCCACTACTAGTAACATAGGACCATGATTTGTGACAACCAACCCCGGACTTACGTAAGATATTTCAATCAGATTATATTATGTGTTATATTTTATTTTTTGCATGCTATGTTTCTTACATTACATTATTACTAAAGTATATATTATTATTTTACAATTTAATGTGTTATGTTATGACAAATTTATATTGTAAATATTGAATATAATGCATATAGCTAAAGATAAGAATCTTAGCTGAGAAAGAATATTAAGTTTGTATGAAATGTGAATTCTTCAGTTTTTCCAACTTAAAAAAATAATTAAGCAATTAAAATGTCTAACTAATAAGTATTAAATTTGACATATTTAAATTGCCTTTAAATTCAATTATGTTTTCCAACTAAAAATAAAGTTTTGGATTCTATACTTATACATAAAAGTTAATTAATTATTTGATTGAATACATAAACAGTAATGCAAACCAACACTGGTATTAAATGGAAATATTATTATATTCTAATTCATTTCATTACAACATAAAAACTATAGAATTAAAGATGAAATGCGACAAAATAAAATTGCCTCTACTTATCTAAATATAACAAATATAATTTTAATTATATCCAAATTATACAATCAAATATTCATGAAAAAAGTGGCGAATGAGGAAGTTAATAATTTTAAGATGTTTCTTAGACCTGAAATTCTTAGGCCTAAAATTTTATATTATTAGAAAGAATGAAAAAGTGTAATTAATTATTTAATATTTAAAGTCAATTAAACATCAAGTAAGTTACTTTTATTTTCCATTCATGGCAATTGTTTATTTTTATATAATTTTTAAATCATAGACTTTATAAAAAAATATACATTACTATATAAATTGAACATACGTATTTGTACTACTCCACTAGAATTTCGTTTAATCAATTGCAAATAACCGAACATTTAATCTTGTTTATTGCAAATACAGGCTATTTAATATACATAAATGATTAAAAACAAATACAGCGGGTGCATCAAATATTTAGTTAATATAAAATATATAATCTAGGTTGTCAGCATTTGGAATGGTAATTAGAATTCTTCTGTCATCATATTACATGATGCGCCTCGACTAATTAATTATATTTTGTCATGACTCAACCAGGAATTTAATTAGTGTTAAATTGTATTAAACAATTTAAATTAAATTTATGTGAAATGAAAATAAAAATACTCAAAACAATAAATACAATTTGAAATGTTCTAATTGTACAAGTGTGATTTATGAATAATCAAACGAGGTATTGTTGATTATAGAGCAAATATTTTCAATTAAATTACCGTTAATTTTGTGGAAGAACATATATAATTTGATTGTATGATAAAGTAGAGCATCGGTTTTCTAAATTTTCACATTAATTGTAAATTTTTCATTGGAATTACAAGAAATACTTTGTAATTTTCATGTTTTTGCAATCAAACATTTTTTCGAAGTCGCTTCGTTTTCTGAATTCTCTCAAGCAAACAGATATTGTACTAATTTAAAATAAATTCGCTTTATTAACACCTTTTTAAATGAATCAAGTTGGACAATCCAAATTTGTTTAACTAGAATAAAGTATGAGTATAATATCGGCTATGAGGTTCTTCGTTAAATATTTATACCAATGATTTCATAATAATAATTATTATTAAAAAACTCATATCGAATAAATTTGAAATGAAATATGAAAAGCAAATACAGAAAAAATGTATCGTTAGGTAGAAAGCATATAAATGGATTGCATTCCCGCAGTAAGTAATATCTGAAGTCACTTCAAACAAATTCTAGTCAGTTAAATATTTACTCACAGAGAAACTGTTCGTTTACGGCACACTAGTTAGTATTAACGTAACTCGACATTAATTAAACGTGTAAAAAAAATGAAGCAAAGTTGGAAAAAGAAAGAGGGAAGTGAGAAAAATGAAAATAACAACAACGTTCTCTTTTGTTGGAGTCCCGACGCGTTCCGGAGTTAGGTGAGGCAGGCGAACTTCATTTACTAATTATAAAAAATTGCATAACGTTTTCAAAAGTGTATTAATTATTAGCAGCCGAGAAGCGGAAGTGTAAACGTAAAAGCAAATTACGACTGAAAGTTATAATTGAATTGCGCTGCATTTGGCAGGTCGCGGTATAAATGTATGTACTACGTACATAATGTGTATCCAACATTATATACCATTCGATTTTGATGCTTTTGATATACACGGACACATACACAAATACGCGCACACATTAGTTATTATATTATATTAATAGTAATATGATTTTATTAAATTTTTGACAGTTATGATTTCAATACTAAATGGATTTACGGACGAACCATTTTCCATTTAATTTATTGATTTTAATTCTATGCTTTCATTAAATTTAATAAAACGTTAATATTTATATAGATATAGTACCAAATACTGCTTATTTTATCATTAATTATAAAAAAAAAGAATTGAAAAACTGATAAAATTTACACTATTTTATGATTTAAAGATACTTAATGAATGCTTAGAGACTGTATGCCTCTTATACAATTATACAATCATTATGAAACATTAATTTACTCAACTTTGCACATAAGTTCAAAGAAGAAATAAAAATTGCTTATAAATAAAATAAATATCTAAGCAAATTAAATATTAAAAATGAACTACATACCTACAAGTTATACGTAGATAATATAAGTATAGCTTTTTATATAAAAAAATTGCTAAAATCTTAAAATTGGGCAAACATTATTTTATTTTATTTTCCTTTTCTTTGTGATTCTATTGTATGCTGTATATATAATAAATATTATTATTATTAATAATTTTAAAATATATATTGTATTCACGCCTCGTCATAGGTGTTTCCAACATAATTAGAAAAATAAATAAATAAATCCGAATTAAATGATTCCTGTATTTTATATAGTATTTTAATATTTAAGTATTCAATTCTGATATGTACATGCATAAATATATTGAAATTTAATATAAATGCATACACATAATATTTCCCAACGTTACAAAAGTTCGCTGCATGAAAGAAATACTATTATTAACACGGTTTTGTTATTTCAAAATCGATTGAAAGAAATAACATATATTTTTGTTAATGGATTGCACTGAAAACAATAATGGATCACATGTCGGCCTCGTGCATTAATATTAATGGAATTATTATATAAAAAAAACCTAACGTGATAGTTTAGAATGGTTCACATGTTCACAACGCATTTGCGAAATACAGCGTACATTGGACCCATTTCAAATATTCAGAACATCATTTCTAGTTAAATATCGTCGAAATTGAAATGTAAAGAACTGAAAGGACGAAAATGAGAAAAAAGTGGAGGAGTAAAACATGTCGAAAGGAAAGGAGGGGGGACGAAGAAAGGACCAAACACTGTAAGTTGAGAATTGGCGAGCGCATTCTGCCTTTGTTTCATACCAGTCGCGGCGCGCATTTATTTAAAAACCTCATCATTAGGAAGGGTAAAAACTTCAAAGTAAAACGCACCAACTTTAATGCTGCGACCACACTTTAAGGTTTTCTTTGATTCTTCGAGTTCTTCCCTCAAAACTCGACTGTACTTTTGCCACTCAAAACACTAGTCTGCCTGTCAATTCATCATATCCAGATGGAAATAAATATTTCACACACACATACAAAATATAACTCAAACAAAAGAACAAGTGTGAATGTAAAATCATGCAATCTATATATATATATATATATTTCTTCAGCTTCGCGTTGAATTATTTATTTATCAGAACCTATTGGAACCCAATCATATTTTTATGTTGAGCAGTCTTAGAAGGATTATGGAAATGATCGTCGGGCTGTTAAATTTTGCATAAAGGGCGCAAGGAAATACTTCCAACGGCTTGTATATCGTAAATGGAAGAGCTTTTTCTGTAGCAACCTATAAATATATTTCAATACACCTTTGCATACATTAATTATTCTAATTTATTGAAGATAATATGAAAATTTAAGATTAAAAAAAAATATTTCTCATATTCCTATTAATTAAAATTAATAGAATTTTAGGCAATAATCTTTAAATATTAATTATTAATTGTACAACGTTAATTTAAATTAATATAATTTATTAGCCAGAAAAACAATAAAATAAACTAAATGAGCAATACTGCATTACGTAAAAAGCACCATCCTGAAGGATGAACATAACAGAGAGAGGGTACGTAAGATACTTATAGTTGGGAAGGGTTATTCGATTTTGAGGGATACAAAATTTGGAGAGAGAGAGGATAAATTGGAATCTTTTGAAATATATTTAAAGGAAATGGGGAAGGTATATATCGAGTAAAGGAACAATTTTACTTTTTGTATAAAGGAGGATATTTGCAGGGTTATGGAGTGCGTTGGTGAGGATACGAAATGAGGAACTTACGGATACGGAGCAATTTTTTAACACATAGTTTTATAAATGGAGATTTTATAAATGGAGGTTTTACATTGGATGATTTTAATAGATGTACGGAATGTTGCGGAAGTGTCGATACATTGCCTTGATTATGGATTAGAGTTCTTTTGAAATCGGAGTTAATATGCGGAGTGGTTTGGTTAATAATGTGATAGGGAATAATAAGTTTTGTTTTGGAAGAATTTTTAGATGCTAATTATTGTACTAAAATAAGCATATGGAGAGGAGGTTTTGGTTAGAAGAATGTAGAGAATATAATTTAAACAAACATAATCTAGAATTATTTTTAAATATTATATTAAATTAAAAAAGATATCCATTTTCAAAAGTGTATATTGTTTTGATTAAGTTTCGTTTGGTGTAGATATTAATGAATTTTATTTTGTTCTTTAATAATAAATAATTTAAATTGAAAAGTTTTAATATTATCAATATTCAGCAAATCATTATACATTTCCAAACTATAATCGATGCAATTATAAATTGTCAAATCAGGTATGTTTTTGCAAAATCTGACAATTTAGAAGTTTTAGATCGATAGCCCTTTGGCCCAATTTGTGGAAAATAAATAAATTTATTACAAGTCTTTCAATTTATGAGAGTTAATGTATTGAAAATTTATAATATATTATTAAACTATATTTGGACTTGTGGCACGCAATTGTTGAGAACAGAATGGACATCAATCGTCAAATCAATTCATCGATTTGAAGCCAAATGCCTGATTGACAGATTGCTGGCATATCATAGTCCATCACCAATTTTGATGATCTGCATATAGACTCTCCAGATATTAAAAATATAAATCTATTACTATTAAGTTAAATAAATTAAAAATGGAAATGATTAATTACGTAATAAAAATATATTTGAAAATGTATGTTCCTTTCTAATTGAAATGAAGGTAATAATCTCCGAAAAGATGAACAATAATTTGATGCACGTAAAAAATAGTCACAGTTCTGTTTTCATTATTTTAAAATACATTCAATATGTATTGATTTGATTTAATTATAAAAAATATATATTCTACATAACACATTATCTCACATACTGTTACTTTAATAAGTACGGTTTCATTTAATAAAATTTAGAACTAAATTTCAAGCTTATTTTGATAATAATAATAATAATATGTTTATAAATATATTTGGCAAAGATTATAAATTAATTTTGTTAATTTAACAACTATTTCTTTCATATATTTTTGAAAGTAAATCAATTTTTAGTTTTGCTAGAGATATTAAATAAAGCAATATATTACAGCTTTCAAAAATGAAAAACAATTTTCAAATTCATCTGAACCACTTATATTACAAATTGTTCTCCACTGTTAAACTCAATTAGATAAACTAATATCTTGAAGCAATATCTATATTTAGATTTCAATTGTAAATACTTAATTAATTTCCTGATAAATACAGATGGGTGTACAATTCCGAAGCAGATGTAGGTCAATGTTCATAGATGAATTTACGTTTGCATTGCTCCAGAAGGATTGATTGTGTTATAATTGATTGGTTTGTCAATTAAGGACATTGTGCATTATTGAATTTGGCCTCGAACACAAAAGGCAAGAGAATGAATATGTCACGCTCCGGCAAGCCGAATACCGAATGCCCGGGGACTTAAGCTCCAGTCCCACGAGTTTCCTACTCACTCGGACGTTTGAGCGATCGAATCATTTCTGGTCAATGGGTCTAACAACGTAATTTACCACAGCAAAAATCAGTCAAGAATCTATAGCTAATATAGAGACCACTTCCGTTCCCGAATAGCTGCTTTGTTTCGCAACTTGTTATTTTCCTTCCTATCCCCTATTTCTCTCTCTATCTAAATATTAGAACGTGGAAAGCTCGGTGACCTAATTCCTAGAGCAAACAGTATTACTATTACTTACGTATATCCAACTGCGAGCTAGGATGCGGCAGGATGAGGTGGCTCAGCAGAAATATTAGCCTCCAGCTAAAGAGACATGGCTTGTCCTTCTCGGCTCCCATATCCATCTGATGACTTTGCCAAGTCACATGTAACTGGAAAGCAAAAAAGTAAAAAGAAATAAATTAATGAAGCGCCTTCTCTCACTCACAACCATGTGTTTATATGCAGAAATGAAAGTACTCTTATATAACTAGACAATGTTTAGTTTCAGAAATTTCTCGCAAGACGTATTCATGCACGCTGATAGTTCGCAGTCTTAGCAGCAATTACGTTTTGCATTTACTGAAACAATAGAGCCGCTAAGTTCCGCAAATCTCCTGGGGGATATAGCGATAATTACGTAATATTATTACTGCTAGCGGATCCCACAGGGCTTGGGCGGGCCCCGCACAGTTCACTTGTAAAAGGGTCAATACATAAACATCCGCCAGCATAAATATGAGCGTATGCACGACGGCCCAGGATCCTGACTTGTTGCTTAATAATCATAATTAAAGCGAGCTTTTCTGTACACGGTATTGTCTAATTTCTTATGCAAATTTTTAATAATTAAAATGAAATTTCTGATCGCATGTTCTCTCGCCTACTGCACTACAGTAGACGATAAAAGGAGGGAAGGTGGAAAAAATCATGCACGCATAAACAGCATGTTTAATCGATAAAACAGAAAACAAAGAAGTCTACGAGAATGATCACATTTATAATTGTTTATTTTTTTCATAGCAAAAAAAACAATTAAATTTCATTAATTAGAAGAAATTATAATAGTATATTATTTATTCGGTATTAATTACCATATACATATATAGATAATATTACTATGTCATTTTAACAGACAGCAGCAATAATTATATAAATAATTACTGCAATAGAACGAACTAAACGCTCTAGGAATCAGAGCTAGGGATCTTTACAAATATGTTCCAAAGTATCAGATTAAAGATACTTGAGACCATTGGTAAATAAATATGAATTATTAAAAAAAACATATTTTACAGAAGTTTATCGGAATATTAGGGCTCATTGGTATGTGCCTCATTGTCCTAAAGAATAATCCACCACTAAAAATCTAACATCTCAATGATAATTAAGACACCTTTATATGCATTCTATTATATGAAGATTTTGATAAACATATTTTCTCTGTAATATTAATAAACTTATTTAAATTTTAATTTGTGTAATATAATATTACACAAAAGTATAAATAATTTTGGGTGAGCCGCCGTGAGGCGGTATTTACGAGTTTCCTTGAAACATGGCGCATGTTTTATAATATGATATTGTAATTAAAAAATTTACAACAAAACAGCAAGATTTACTATTATAATAATATATAATAATGAGGCTACACTTGGCCGTGTAGTTAAGAGTATCTGCATCACAAAATCTGGTGCGAATTTGTGCAGGTTCGAATTCACTACTTGACTGATTTTTCCGGCATTTATCGGTCAATAAAATAAGGCAGTAGTCCAGCTGATAAGTTCAGAACCACTAACCATAAAAAATATATAATAATTCATTTTTAAAATGTATATTATTATTATAATTATTATAATTGTGGATTTAACAACAGATTTAATTAATATAAGTACATAACAGAATAGATGATAGTACATGTTGTAATTAATATTATTATAAATTTATCATCCGATTTCTAGAGAAAACCATGCAAATTTAAAAAGTTGATTTTTATACTTAAAACAGTGTAAATCAGACAGAAACAGAAATCATTCCGTCGTTAGCCCTATGTTACAATTTATACCAATAAATATATTGATATGAAATAAAATCAGACAGACACATGATTTATTATTCTAAAGTAAAATATACTATTGATAATGGTACTTTTTAAGTCAGCGAATAAGTGTATTTTAACAACCTGGTTTTATTAAAATCGTATCAATTAAATTAAGAGATAGGTGTATTTGTTTCATGTTTATGATTTATACGTACATCTTGTTTATAAAAATATTAAAAAAATAATGAAAATTCAAGTTTAATAAAATAAGTTTTAATTATATTCATTATAGCAAAGTTTCTACATAGTTTCATTCTTTGGTTAGTACTATATTTAAGATTTTGTTTGGTAGCAGCAGTGTTACAAAGTTTTACTTCTTTGTTCGAGCATCACCACTAACAAAAAAATCTTATAATAAAAGAAAAGCGGAAAACACCGCTGTTGGATAAAACTTATATACTCCTATTTGACGAATCTAAAATATAAGAATATCGTCCATAAAATTATAATTCATTTATAAAGGCAGAAAGACAGCCCTTGCAGCAATAGTATTTATTTATTAATATTGTATTGATTTTATATTATTATTAGTATTTATTTTTATTATAACAGTGAAGAAAAATAATAAAACATTTATATGGACTACAAAGGGACCATAGGTATTTCTACCCTAGTTATATTCGCTATAAATGTTATTATTATTTAAATTATAACTAACTGTAAAAACAAATAGATTACACGCATATACATTCATGATTATTAAATATAAATCAGCACACAGTTTGAGTGAATTTTGATCAATAGCACTTTGTAACAATTTATATATATATTTGTTTTATAATGATTGTATTTATAAGTTTTCATATTTAGTGAGAGTATTACAATAAATATATTAATTATTTATAAATTAGGACATATTTCTACTTTACTTACGATTCTCAACACATACATCAATTCAACATTAATAATTTAAATTATTTGTTTTTTAACTTTTTATTTTCTTCTTTATATTTCAACAGCTTTAAATTTGAGATCAATGAGTTTGAAGTTAATATTTGTATATTTAGATTGCATTTATTTTACTATTATTAAAAAAAACTTTCATTCTATAATTAAGTACAAGATTAGTCCAATAATTATATCTGAAGGAAAAGACCATTCACGTTATAACGTATTTACAACGACTTCTCTCTAATTAAAGGCGTTAGTCTATCATTAATTCGGGAGAAGCTGTAAAACTCGAAGCACTAAATTTGTCTTTAATCGATTTTTGCTGACAATTAAGAATTAGGTGGGAATTTTATTACACATTTATTTTATTTTTAGTCTGCCTTGGTTTAAGGTATTCAAATTATTATATTGTTATTATCATAATATATAGACATTTTAAAATATACAAATTAATACATTAAATAGACAATAATTATATAATACACATTTCTTTGACAATTGAGCAAAGTTTTTGCGGGTTCAGATTTAAAAATAGTGTGGGGACAAAGTGAAATAAATGTGATTTAATTCTTAAAATTAAATTATTTTTCTGAACTTTTTTATTGCAAAAACATTAAATATGTCTTGAAAATTTTAAGGAATTGATGTCCCAAGTTAACAGACCATAGAGACGATACTGAATATATACTATAAATCCAAAGCCATATTACATATAGTGGATACGCCGGGTACTTATTTTTTTTAGAACTCCTATCTCTTATGTGCATCAGTTTACTTCTCTAAATTAATTTTAATTTATGTATATCAATATCGATTAAACATTACATTAACTTGAAAAAGTTGATATATTCTAAATTACATAAAGACATAAAAATTTATAATAAATGTATATATATATATATATATATATACGATGAGGATGACATCCCAGAACCTACTCTATTTAGATGTTACAGATGGGACATTGAAGAGTGTAGAAAGGTAGTTGACCATATCAACATATGTAACAAACGTTTTTCCACATAGGAAGATTATGAACGTAGATTGCATAGGCTCAACTAGGATAGTGGCAGTGGAGGTCAGAATTGATACAGTGCAAGAACTAGAATCCAGCAAATACAATTATCATCACAACGGGGTATATCGAACCTGGATGATGTTGAAGAAAATGATAGATTTTAGTGAGTAATAATCCCTGTACCACGACTACATTCATGGTCCCTATGTAAGGTTTCCTTTCCTTTCAATAAAAAAGCCATTTGCAGTTATTATTTAATATATTAAAATTTGGTTTATAGGAGAACAGTTATAGGGATTGTTCATGGTTTTAATCACTCTTATTTGTTTATTAATATTCTTACATTCATTGACCGACATTTCTCACTGGAATATATCGATTGTATAATTGGAATAATTAATAAATTATATCCATAATACGAATATGACATGCATAGAGAGCTCTCAGAGGTCGTCTTTGATCAATCTGAATAATTTTTATCTTTATTTTTATTGTCTTTAAAAGTCCTCATTTAGTCCGGGTATGCGGAATCAACTAATAATACTGTGCGAAATATACATATAATAATACAACTTTGTCAAAAAAAAACGGTTTTGAAATTTCAAGATTTCCATGAAATCCGTTCTAGAATTTTAATAATTTTCTTCAAAAACAGATTTTCAAAACAGAGAAATCCTTATTTATAATACTTGGTAATTCGGATTTAGATAACAACAATTCACATTTATTTTTGTGATACTTAAATGACAAATTATAATAGTTAAATTTAGACGTTATATATTTTATAAAAGTTGAATCAACTTACATTCGGTGATTTGTAAAATCGGAGGGAAAAAATGTGCTGTTGCAATATTCAGCATATAGAAAGTAAAGTAGTCGCAAAGACCTTTCACGTTCCTCCTTTTTTTATATACATCAAAAACCATATTTTCTTATAAAGGGCATGGTGTATTTCGTAAGTTTGTAAATCACGTCTGGTAAAGAAAAGCAGTTCCATTAATTTCTCCCCTCGTTCGTACGAACGCTGGTTGGCATACTACACACCGCACACCCGTTCAAATATTCCCTTTTATAGTTGAAGGGAAAACGAGCACCTGGCCATCTCTCTACTTCCATAATCCCGCCATTACACTAACATATAGTCTCTCTCTCTCTGCACCCTCGCTGTTCTCGCATCCGCCGTCCATGAATCCCACTCGCTCTCAACCGCCCACCCTCAAATGCTTGCCCTTCTGGATAGAAGCGAAAGTTAAGTTATAAGCTGATAAAACAATCAGCTTGACCGGCTCGAGAATATTCCATTAAACCTATTTTCACCGCAACGCCGAGCATCGGTAGACAGCTCACTTTCTCCGACAACAAACGCATAAACTTTGCCACCCTAAATTATTATTATTATGATATTCAATCTATATATTATGAACCAAAATCTGGGTTTAAATATTTCACGTGCATGTAGGCATTTGCATATTGGTTTGGATCGTAAATTCTAATTTTCTAGAGGGCTATCTTCAATTCTGGCAGAGTCGGAGGTCGGTGCATGGGGCCGAAGCCAGCAGCCTGCGGTTACGGTCACTCTCGCACTACCCACTTAACACACCCTGCTTCATAACTTGCTATCATATAAAGCTCAAATTAACCGACCAATTTGATGGCGGTTTAGACTCCAATTCTGACGTCGGTTACCCATTATTTTTATTACATCAAATTCATTTTTAATTTTACTCTACTTTGCGAGACACATTAAGCTTAGAGTAATACATTGTCTTAAATTTAGTAAAATTATAAAATTTAGCATATTCCCTATAAAAAGTTGTAGTTCTTCAGTCGATATTTATTTTTTATGAGTGAAGAAATCGAAAACGAAAACGAAATAAATTAAATTCCTATTTGTACTCATTATACTCGAATATTGGGATCTAAATATTGGAAAATTAACTAATTTTTATCGTTCATTTATTATTAAATCAATAACTCGCAGATATAGCAACTGAAAAATTGGTCATTATAAATTAAATACTTAATACATCAAGTGTACTAGTCTAATTTTAAAGTCACGCAATACAAGATTGTAACCCAACACAGAACTTTGTGGACTAGCACACAAAGAGCACGAATTTCGTGTTAATATTTACTAAAGTAGGTTATAAAATTAAGAATCTTCTCTGAGCAGGACTTGACTTAGAAAACAACAATGAAAAAATAAATAAAGGATAGTTGTATTAACTGATATATTATTATTATTATATTCGAATATTTTTTTTATAATTGCTTAATTCCGCCTATATAGATATATAAATGCTTAATTTCAAATACTTTATAAATTCAATAAAAAATGTAATGTTTGGAGAAATCCAAATAATGCAATCGAGATTCTCAAAAGTTTTGTGTCTTAGATTTAAAATGAAAATGTACATAATGCAAAAAATATATAAATTGAAATAAATTTATTGTAATAGAAATTAATTGATAATTTTAGGATTAGGATTATAGTACCTATTTACATATAACCCCCGCAGATGCAGATTACTTACTGTTTGCATTTCAATCTGACATATCTTTAGAGTGGAATGTTAATTCATATGTTTACACAGCATTTCTGAATAGAGATTATACTGCTCTTGTAAACATAAAATGTATTAGTAAAAGTGAGTCATCAAATACAAAATATATGTAAGATATACAAAAATATAGATATTAACAACAACAACAATAATAAGGTATTTGAATAGCTGAAAGAAAATATTAAGAATGGTGACTGGTAAATAGCAAACCCTGTAATAAATTAAAGAGCTCCTTAAAATGGTGTGTTTGAAATAGATTTGGAATTTATAAAACGTATTTTTTTAAATTTGTACGTTTTATTAACAATAATTTCATTATTATTTAAGAATAAATTTAATAGAATTTTCATTATGAAAATGTATTCTTTAAATCAAATTTGTAGAAAATTTATTGCAACAACTACATAAAAAAATACAAACCAAAATAATCCAAATTCTCAAAAAAGAATAAAGAAAACACTATTATTGTCACTGCTGAAAAGGGTTATAGGTCATTCAGTCTATAAATATTTTATGAATTAAAGATTACAACTTTTTATAACCAATGTAGTAATTCATTTTCAGTAACAAATCTATACAATAAATCAATTCTATTCTACTGTAAATAATAAAAGTATTCATGCTCACAACTTTAGAAATTCAATCTGAATAGAGGCTATTAGTTCAATTAACAGTTTGTTTAATCCACACGAAATCTGTCAAATGAATAGTAAAGCTTTAATTTGATGCCGGAGCGAATGCACATTAATGAATTTATAGTGAAAATGGAATATTTGGCACCGTACGTTTTAATAACGCTTAATCAAATAGCATTATATTTTCATTTAATACTCCAGTCGAAATGAAAGCGTCAGTAGCAGTGAAAAAAAAACAACCATGAAGCTTTATGCATTTTTGATCTCTGCTCCCATTGCTTCACATTCGTATATAAACCACACACCCCGGTCCCAATAGCATTTCTTATGAATTTTCTCATTTTCGCACCAAAATACAAACCGCTTTTCTCTTTCTCTCCACATGTACCCTATATATACTACTCGCTTTTTTCCAACTTCCATTGGCGCTCACATACATTATCAAATATTTAATTTCGCGATTTGGGGCCTCATTGAATGCGCCCGCATTTTCTCTTCGGCTCTCGTAGCTACATATGAAATTTTCCTGTTTTTTTTTTTCGAATTTCACGTTTAGCTTTCCATTCATTTCCCTACACACGCATCCATTATTAAAGCGCGTTGATTATTCAACCCTCGCCACGACTCGCCTCCGATCTACATGCTAAAATCGAGGCCTCCCTTTATCCAAACGATGCTGCCCCATTTCGCAGACCTGAAATTGTTTTTTTATAAGAAGAATGAAAATCTTCCAATCTTATAAAATGCAAAGATTCGTATTATTTATGAATATTCCATTTTAACTTAAAACAATCTATTATACTTAACAGTAAACAAAATGTATTGTAGTTTACTAATATAAAAGGCTACTATATTTATTTATTAACAAAATAAATACATGTTATATTTAACTATTCTTAGATATTAAACTAATATAAGGACAGAAATATATCGGTCGTTTGCCCTTTGGACCAATAAAGATGTTGAAATAATATAAAAATTATAAATCTCGAAATGAATAATGTTACAACAATGAATTAGAAACTGTTATACAAAACAAAACAAAAATCAAAATTTCAAATATAAGAATACCAATATGTTTGAATAATTATTATTATAAAAGAAAACATTATCATCTATTATAAAGGGATCATAGGTCTGTATACAATATTTTATAGATTACAAATAAGGTTCAATATGATAAAGGTTTAATAAAATATTTGAAGAGTAGAAACATTTGGTTTATAGACCTTTGCAGACAAACCCTTATAATTTATTTTAATTGTATTTATTTATAACTATTTTATTGAGTTTATATTTTTTCTAGTTGTCATTGAAATAAATGTTATTATTATTAATGTTTGATTTCTTCATGTTTTTGTTGTATTTAAGGGATATTTTAATATACGTTATAAACTTACAAATTACAGCAAAATCGGAATATTTTGCATATTATTTTGAAACAGTTTTTAATGTTTCAAAATATATTTCTCACTTTTTTAAAGTGAATTCAGATCTTTTATTATTATTTTATTTATATTTTAAGTTTTAATTATTTTTTTATAACTATACATTATGTAATAATAAATCAGTGTCACCTTGGATAGTGTTAATTTTAGGTCATAGATTAGACGGCAATGGGAATTGATTGGCCATCTTCTCTGTATCTAAGGGCATCCTTTCCCCCCTTTATAGCTGCAATACATTATCAAGTCTTGCAGCGAGTGAACGGTCAAACGGCTACACACAAACACACACTACTTGTTGAATTTAAGCCCAAAATAAATGCGTCTCCCTTCAACACTAATCCCTTCTTATGGGTCAGTAAAAAAAGCCAGACTCACGAACTACCACTACTTACTTATCTCTCGTTAGCGGGGGGTAAAGGATACGCCTAAAAAGTTTTGTTGACATGAAAGGCAAGTTTCGAGAGTTAAATGCGGATTTCGGGATCGCAAGAAATTAGCAAGGATAGATGCGTTACGAGATCGAATTCCGACCAGGGAAGAAAGAAAACGTGGAGAGTAGAAGGAAGGAAACAAGATCTATTCGTTTAATTAAATCCGGATCCATCTATTTGTATTCCATCTTGCTAGCGTATGGGAAAAAGTAAAATTAATGATTCACAGTTTAGATAAATAACTGTGGTAATCAAATGATACAGCTTCCCAGCAGAATTTAACCAATTTAAAAAGTAGGTTGAAAACGTTGAAGTATGTTGTGAGATTGATAAGTGAATACAAGTATTCTTAACATTTTCCGATACTGTTTGCAAGTTGTATGAAGGTATGAAAAAGTACAATTAAATGTTGTAAACAAAGTATTCAAATTTCCAAAGGAATTTAAATAATACATTTGTGGAAGTAACTTACCATTCTAAAATACTTTTTATGAATTTATTATTTTCTATTAAAATATTTGCAACGTATCATGTAATAAAGATTAATCGATTAAAATTGCATATAATATTATTTAACACTGTTACCAAAATAATGTATCTAGCGTTTAAGTTATAGTAAAGTCATAAATATATAGTGGGTCTCAAAATTAAAATGTTGCGACACAAATGTATAAGTATGTTCAATATATTTTATAATAATATAAGTTTGTTAATGAGACAAAAAGTACGTTTTTGCAAACTTATACACTCGTGTTAATACCATACTATCATATACATATTTGCATTTACCTATATAAATTCACATTCGATTAAAGTACTTTAGCTTAGTGATGGGTACGACGAAAAATTATACGTTTGTGCGAACTAAGGGATGTGTGTTTAATCAACCATCAAAAAATATATACATTTGTATGAAATTCAACTTGGATTAACGTACATTCCCTTAATGGCTAGTTCAATGCAAACTCATGATTCATGTTTACACCAAACTATTATAAAAATGTGTATAATTATAAGCAAAATCAACTTGGATTAACATTAATTAGCTTATATATGGATTCGTTGATAAATTACATGTTTGTGAACTAAGAAACTTATATCTATATAAAACTAATAGTTTAAGCATTTACATAAGAATTCAAATCTGATTAATGTACATTTCCCCATTTTCATTCGTTTAATGTATCAAATATAGTAAAAAGTCTATTAATCTTTACATTCACTTACATATAACAATCTGTATGAATTAAATTTCACATTTTCACTGCACATTAGATTAAGAAAATAAGAGACAAATATTTTTAGTTATTTAAATACCAATGTCGTCCAATAGCAAACAAATAATTCAATCCATTCTCTACGTTAAGTAAGTTGTGTTTGTACATATATATTGAGAAATACTATCTTCTAATGAATAATCAATTATGATTTAGCACAGCATCAAAGTTTCAATATAGTTGGAGAGTTTCATAATATCTTAATTAATACGTTGCTTAAATGTAGTTGTTTACATGGCAATGAATAATAGTGTAATAAATTTGTGTATTAAGCTATCACTTAACAAACGCATATTGAAGTGAAGTCTGTAACCAAAGTGTCAGTAGGTGGTGCGGTTTAACAGTGAGGGTGCAAATGACAGGGGCGATGCTAATTGAACCACGGGTGGTGACTAGATCGTCCCTCGCCCACCGACGCCCACACTCTCCTGGTCTCATCACAACTCATTTCAGATAAAATGCTTTGACTTTATTCATGGAGGATAGGACCTTTGGCGCCCTCCAGCTGCCTTTCTTTCCAGTTTCCGTGCATTGAGTGAATTATATGGGCGGGTCACCCAGCACCAGTCTTGGGAAATTATTGCTTCCAGTTTTCCGCCGCGGTCTCGGGGCATTTGTTTTTAGTCTCCTCGTTGAGGAAGGAGCGTACATTGAAAACTTTGTTTGCCTCTTATTTATAAAATTAAAAGGGAGAGGAAGGATGTCCACAGACTGGAATGAAGAGAGTATGCTTTATTCATCCGCTAGAACTTTCTTTGATCAATCTGGTTCATAATAGACGAAAAATAAAGCGAGCAAAAAATACGAGGGGACAAGAAGGATTTAAACCCTTCATTGTTCCCAACTTTTACGCGAGTTTTCAACGCGCATTATTATTATTCACTAGGGTTTTTACTTTTAAAGCAGTGGAATTCCTACATTAATTCATATAAAAAAATGAACTAGGGAACAGAACATGCTAATTCCTTTGGTATGAACATGTCTATTAAGATCATTAAATAGCAAAAATATGAATAAATAAGCCTGTGGTCAATATGCATTATTGCATTGCATTATTTTTTATAAGAAATAATAACATTTTTGCAACTATTCAAAAAAATGTATAATACATCAATATTTATATCAATACAATATTATGGTTAAAGCGAGAACGTTAATTTGTATTTCTAAATTTTTATTGTATTGAGTTTATATTTTCTAATAGTTTGCATGTAATATAATGCATCTCTTTATATTTTTAATAGTTATGCTCAAAGTTATTATTATTTGAATTTTGTGGAAATTTTTAGTATTTATTTAACTCTAATAATAATAGTGTAATAATAAACTAAATGCCGTCCAACTTTATTTTCTTTTTTTATTAGGAAAATACAATGATTTGTTAGAAAAAAATATGAATTTCTCAAGAATTTTTTTTTTTAAATTTATTTACAAGCAATCTATCTACAGAATGTAATGAAAAATAGATAATAAGTTCCAGTTATAACATTAATAAAAAAAAGAAAAATACAAATATTGGATATTGACCCAACGATCAAACTCCACTAATAATTAAAACGAAAATTAT
>JAFMTC010000054.1:627063-697401 GCA_018845635.1 Nicrophorus orbicollis | reverse complement strand
AAAATATCCAAGTTATTCTCACTTATGAACAGTGTCACCTCTCTGATGTGTTGGGTTAAGCCGTTAGCGTTCCAGGCTGCTATTTTAAGTTATTTAGAGTTCATTTTGAAGAAATTGAAACAATAAATTTTATATTTGGTATATGAATAATCAATGTGTGATTAAGGTTCTTTCAATAAGAGGAGAAACTGAGTTTCATGATTGTAAGGATATTTATATTGCAAAAGCACCAATATTAGCAATTCGGAAAGAAGAAGCTCGGAGTGAAGGTAAATAATGCAAAGGGGTCAATTAGGGGTTCCGTGCTCGCCTTAATTTATAAATAACGTATTTTAACTGATATTGAAAAGGTGTAGTGTTGGCGGCGGAGGAGGGCTCCCCGAAGCACATTGAATGCAACTTTAAAAAGGGCACCCCTCCAAGCATCAGAGCTCGCCCTCGCTCCGTCCGTTGTCTGTGTTAGAGCGCCCTAACGTCTAGATACCAACAACCGGGAGAAGCACACGTCCATTAGGGTACGAGATGTGCTCCCAATGAAATACCGGGCCCTTAATTATTTATAACTCTGCTCGTTCGTAGCATGAAAAGAAGAGGAGGCATAGGAACAACATCTCCTGCGAACAAAATAGAACCCAACGAAATATATTATTTCATGTGGTATTGCTGCTTGGTTGGGCTACAACCATCTAATGAAACCGTAATTGAAAACTCCAGCTCTTCTTTTCCTCCCCCGTTCTCCCCACTTCTCACACATCTCCGCGCGCCACGCCGAGGTTCAATATCCCGACGTTGATTACACGACTTTGTCGGTTTTAACGCAACTTTTAATTATCGGGTTTAGGTAACAATACATACACATGAAACAGGTTAAAACAATCCGTGCGAATTTTTTATATTTGTTGTATAACGTTTGTTTGCTTTTATTTCAGAGTTTTCCATTAAAAATATTTTCAATAATTACCGTTATTTTTTTGAACAAAATATATTTTTAACGAGGTTTCAAATACTTCAAATAATTAGAACCTTTATTTGTATATAAGAAAGCATTATTATTTTATTCAATAGTTCAATAGATAATAATAGATTATTTTAATAACACAAATTCAATTATTACCTCTAGCGTAATTCAAAATGTTTTTAACAAAAAACACACAAAAATATATTTTTAAAGTTACAAAATCATATGTATGTGTATAGTTTGAATAATACATAATTTATTCACCAATAAGTCTATAAAAGAAATAATAATTCTAAATAAATATAACTATGGGCTGGCCAAAAGGCTATCGTCCTTTGTTTTTCCGCCCATGACTAATACAAGGATTGAAGATACTTAAATAAATATAATTATTATTATGAACGTAAATGAATCAAATTAATAAAATGAAGTAAAACACAAAAAATAGCCTCATGGGCAGGGAAAGAACATAGTTATAAGGATAATAGATAATGGCATAGGGAACGTGTGGGATACTTATACTTAGAAGTGGTTGATTGATACAAAATTTGGAGAGAGAGGATAAATTTGAGTCTTTTGAGAATAATTTAAAGGAGAGGTATCTATCGAGGACTGGAACAATTTTGATTTTAGAATAGAGGAGGTCACTCGGAGGGTTATTATTAAGTGTAAGTTAATTGAAATTATTATTTCATTATTGAATCAATAATACCTGTATTTGTTTGTTTTCGAGAAATGTTTATTCACGAGATTCAGAAGAAATAAAATAAATTACTGGGCAAATTGCAAAGAAAATATTTACAAAAAGCAATATTTCCATTCAGAAAATGATTAATTCTCAGAATTATATCTTAAAACTATATATAACACAAAAGAAATATAGAATATAAAAGTTGATTTTAAATAAACTGATATCTTTTTCATTCAAGATTCATATTTCTCAAACCTTAACATCCATTAATTCTTGGGTAGTATCCACCCAAGAATTAATGGAATGATATCATGAATACTATATATTAACGCATTTAACTACATTAAACAAATACTAAGCCAAATGTGTGTCTTCTATCAAATTACTGTTTCGAATATCGACAAAAAATATAAATAAATAATATGAATACATTAATGAAGTACATTAATATGTAACGAATGTTGATTTCAATTATATAGTATATATTTATAGAATTTTTGAGAGAAAACCAGTAATAAAATTCACAACAAAAAACAAGAATTGTTGGACGCAAAATTCACGTGATACTATAAATCTGCACATTCACATATATTACCGTAATTAACTATATATTCAAATGAACATCAAACAAATAATTAACGAGATGTGTGTCTTCCAATCAAATTTCATCATAGAGTCGTGCATCTACAAATCGTATACATCGATTGACCGACGCTTGTAATTGCAATTCCCATTAACGCTTTAGAAACACCCTGTGTATGGGGGATGGATTTTATTTTTGGTTTTTTATGCGGTTGCACGGTAGATGCGAAAGGAATATTTCGAAACTTCTATAAAGCAAATATTGTACGTCCCTCTTTGTACATACACATCTACACACACAAGTTCTCTTTTTTATAAACGTAACCCGCATATGCTTGTGGTGGTGGTATCCTTTGAGTCCTTGGGAACGCTCGATTTTTTACATTTCACAGACAAAAACATCCGAATTTCTAGACTTTAAATTGCACTGGATCACGTAAAATGTAATATGTATAAAGCGGGTGGGCCACCCTATCCCGAATTTGAAAACGAAGGTACATGGAGAAAAAAAGAAAGTTCCATTAGATTTGCATACTTTTTGTACTGCTGCTCGTAAACTCTTAATCAAGCGCAATAAAATTAGCAATTTACAAAGGACAATAACAAAAATGGAGTACGTAATTAATAGTTGATTACAGACGAAGCGGCCAATTACCTGGACTCAGTTATTCTCTCTTTCATTTTTGTTTACCCGCCACTGAAATTGAAAATGTTATATTTGCGTTTATTACGATCCGTCTGGCAACCCTAGGCTGCCTTAATTGATTGCCATTTCTACGGCGTTAATTATTGTTTCTGATGTACTATTATTATTCGAGACCCATTCTTTCCTTCATCTTGATTACCTAAGTTTCCAAAACGTAATTAAAACTCACTACGGCATAGATTATTTGTAATTAAAATAATTATTTTACATCACGTAAATATTACTTTTCTTATTTTTTGTATTAGGGACATCAGCAACTACGGTCATTATATCGTGACCGACCTGTTAATTGATATGATTCCAATTGTATTCATACATAGTGTTATTATGCTTATGCTATCTACGTGTATTTCATGAGGGCCTTATTTTTTATAAGGTGACACTTTAATTATTATAAGATAGTCTTAATTCGAAGGACCGAAACCGTGTAAGAAAAGAGTGTCGTAATCTATAATGTTGTATGCAGCTCCCGCATGGGAAGAAGCCATGATGGTAAAAAGCTATCTGAGATTGTTTGAAACGGTTCACCGGAAATGTGAAATCATGATATGCAGTGCATACCAAACAATTGCTACAAAGGAAAAAAAAGAGACTGCCAGGGCTTAGCAAAACCGATGCAAGAGACAGACTAATGCAGAAGTGGCAGTAGAAATGGCAAAATTCAGAGAAGGGAACCTGGACCCGAAGACTTATTCCAGAAATTGTTACTTAGATAAATAGAGAGCATGGTGAAACAAGCTTCCGTATGACTCAGGCGCTTTCCGGGCACAAATGTTTTGGCAAGTACCTGCATTTCCCATAGAAAAAGCAGGATGAAAAGTGCTGGTATTGGCATGTAACTGAAGCAAATCCAGGGGCTGTACTTAGACCGCACAATTTTATCAATGAACTGCTTAAAAGCAGCGACAGCTGGCAGATAATAACAAGCTATGCGACAGACATGCTGTCTACCAAGGAAGAAGATCAGCGGAGGATGGAGAGAGCGACCGAAGAACGCCATATCCATAGGTCAATACCCAAGTAGGACCCCAGAAAAGAAGCTTCAAGCATGTCATGTACAAATTGTAAAAAGTGTAATAATATTTATTGTAACAATAATTTAAAAAAAACTCATTCTAATAATGAAGATAAAGATATATAAAAAATAAATAAATAAAATACTCTATTATTACATATAATTATAATAAAACACATTATGAAGATATATTTTTAAAGTTATCATTTGTTATATTAACGTAAATCTTTTTGAACGTATTTCATAATTTTTAATAAGTTAAAACAGTATGCGCATTACGCGCTTTCACGTATTAAGGACTTGTAGCAGAATACGAGCAAATCTCAGAAGAAATGCAATATACAGATCGGTGAACAAATTAATAAGAATATATGAACATGAAAACAGAATAGGTGGTTTATAGTTATTGGTTTTGGTTGATCCTTTTAATTTTATGTTTGTATTGGGGTTGTTTTTATACATTTGTCTTTTCAAACTAGGACTTATTAAAGCTGATTAGTTTCTAAAAAGAGAGGATGAATATAAATAAAAATAATACTAATTTATATTTTGTAAGTAAATATAATTGATTACTATTATGATGACGTTAATTATCATTTATAATACTATATTATTCGAAAACCCGTTCTTTTGTTGATCTTGATTAAGTTTCCAAAATATAATTAAATCTTGGTGCTATGAGAATCTACATGGACTTTTTGTTCAGTTTGTATTAATAAGCTTATTCCACAGCACGTCCTCTTGCATTGTTGATGGGTGTATATGTGTAAATTGTATTAATAATGGAACTAAATTATATAGGAACTCTCTACACAATAGCTTCCATTTATATTAATTTTGCCATATTCAAATTTCATTACATATTATTTAGAGATTTCGAAATAATTCAATGAATGTCATTCATATAAAATTACTGTAGATTTATAAATTAGAATACTATATTAACCATGTAATATTCATAACATATTTCAATACATTAAAAAATAAATTCTATATTTGCAATTACTACGCATGAAACATGTTTGTATCATGAAATAATTTTGGACGATAAATTGTTACATCAATAATATTTAAAATGTGTATGTATGTAATGTGTATTTAAAAAATAATGAAAAGAACCAATGTAATCGATTTACCTTCATTTTATTTTGTGTTTGCATAATAAACATTGGAGTGAACAATATTTTTTTAAGAAGTAACCAATTTTACAATGTAAATCTTATATAATTTTAATTAGTTTTAGTAAAGGGTTTACATGTTACCGGAGATTTCATATTTATAGAATAAATTAATAAGTAATTAACTTTAGTTATATTTAGTATAATTTGATATATTTTTCAGCTCATTTATTTCAAGATTTATTAAACTTAATTTAAAATTTGTATTTTTTACTTTAATTTAGAGGACGTGTAGTTTTGTTATGTCAATAAATAAAATTCATGGGTATACCCTCTTGAAAATGGATTATTCAATTCCATATTTTACATAGTTTAAAGTACAGTGTTTTTGAACTAAAGTACTTCCATTTTGTATATGTTACTCAAGTAATAAACTCCGTTCATGCACAAAATTATACAAACTTATTCAGCAAAACGTGAAAACAGATTATAGATCTTTCATACCGCAATGAAAATTGTTATGCAAAGTAAAGTCTTCAAGGGATTCTTAACATTCAGAAATCAGAGGCCCAGAGAAACCCTTCCCGTTTCGAATCTACAGAAGTTTACATATCACTTTACAAGTCTAATTAACAGTGAAAACAATCCCGCCGAATAAGTTTGGAAATGTTCTGTACATAATTCAAGAAAAATATATTCATTTTTAATCTGTTGCTTTAGTTAATTTACAAATCAATTATTAAATAATCTAATTATTTCAATTCTTATTTTAAATTGAAATAACCTAAAATATAGGAGAATAATATTTATTTAATAAATTAGAGACTTTTTCGCATAACATCAAAGCATTAATATACAATAGTATTAATACATTGCGTCACATAAATCTAATTTTATTTGAAGATATGCGACCATACTTTACTTAGTATTTAAGTCCAATTTGATGGAAGTAACTTGATATAAATTTGTAACACCTTTTCTTTAACAATTGTAGAGAATCGAGAAGGGCTTTATGCATTTTCACACATTTATCAGGCAACTCTTTTCCGGTCTGCTGAAACTTACGCAATTCGTTGTCGTTATCGTTTAACAGATGTTTCCACCGTGGAAACGGAACGACCACAAATTTTCGCAGCCCCTTCAACAATTCAATCCAGGTTAAAAAAATACAGCATCACTTTAATCTAATTTAACTTTAACTTGAAATATAGCCCTGCAGTTACAATATATCTGAAGAAGCAATTAAGTTAGATGATGAATGATAATTAGTAATATACAATACAATATATGAGTAGTTTATGAAAATTTTATGGAAAATTATCTAATAGTTTGGAGTTTTTTATAATTTAACGGCTTAAAGGTTTAAAAATTGTAAAGCAAACTAAATTTTAATTGAACAAATTAAAAATAAATTCTAAAAAATAGTAAACAGACAGAATATCATTTGCGAACATACTATAATTAAACGGAGAATTAATATTCATGCATTTATATTTATTTATACACAATTCTTCATTAACACGAAAGTACTACAGTTCATACAAATGAAGTCATTGGTGTCATTATCCAGTTTCGTTTTATCCAGAACGTACATTTGATCATTTCGTAAAGAAAAGATAGAATTAAAGGAATATTAAAACAGCAAAATTATTAATTGAGTTGATCCTACAATGTATGCGAATTGATAAAAAATGGTAATAAAAATGTTAAAATTGGATTTTCATTAATAAGGGAATCATCGTGTCGGAAAGGAATGTGTTTGGAAGATACATGCATATAACGCCCTGAAATATGTAACAGGGTGTGTATTCATACATTCGTACACGGGGAGAGCAGCTTACGAAGCGTGGAGGCCAAATGGGGAGAGAACCAGCTCCAAATTGAAAGCGGAGAAGGTCTACCTTGAATGCAGGATAACTGCAAAATCGATACGAAATATCACCAATTACCTAGCTACCTCTACGCCCGAAAATTATTGCGCACTCAAAAAAAGCATACTTATTAAATCTAACAAGAGCAGCCCAAAACCCCAATTAGTCGAAACCCTCCAGGAGGAACGTCTGGAATTTATATTTTGCTTGCGAATGAGATTTCTGCCAGTAATTAAAAAGCAATATCAAGTAAAAGTAATTTACGAATTACAAAAATAGAAGAAACGTATCCTTGATTAATTTCTCATCTGCCACACAATGTTCAAAGCTATAAATCGTTGCTTGAATATAGATTAAAGTATATTTTATACTAAGCTAATTATCTTTTACAATCAATTAACAAAATTTTAAAGAAATTATATCAAAGATAGCAAATGCATTTACTAAACAAAAATTGTTTCAATCATAATTCAGATATGTAAAGTATAGGTTATTTAAAAAGAAGTAAAAATCTTTATTATTTTTAGCCAATTAATCTATATTTATTAATTTAAAAAATAAAAAAGGTTTATCTAATACAAACTGAAAATATGAAATCTGATTAACATTTTACATCACATTGTAACAAAAGAAATATCTTTTGTGGTCTAATATAATGAATATGAAAATTATGATTTTTTCCAACTATTTAGACTAAGATCTTTCTAATACCGGATACGGATTTTACATTTTTACATTTTATACTCAGGGTGATCTTAAGATCTTAAAGACTAACTTTATGTCAATAAGCTACAAATTATTCATATTCTTAAAACTAATATCGACAATAGTTACTGTGACTCTACTTATATTTTAAAGAATTGCTGATGCTTAAAATATCTTGATTTAAAAAAAAATAGTTATTTTATTAAAATTTATAATGTTTTAATTTGTTTGTTGTAATTTGCAATTAATTACATAATATTATAATCTACGTGAACCATATGGGCTTTTTAAGCTCTTGCTGTCTAGATGTTATTAAAAAAAATACAATATAAACTTTATAACCAACCCGGCACCTCCACCTAATTTCCAGAATCTTTTAATTATAGGTAAACTTCTGAAATAAAAGAATATTTTCCTAAGTTTATATTAACTTTAAAATTGATAATAATAATTTAGATAATTTTGAAAGATTGAAATAATAATAATCACATTAATATATTCAATTTAATCCCAAATGCAAGATGAATAAAATACGTACAAAATATATTATGTAAAGATAATATTCTATTAAAATACAACAATTCCCATGGTGTGTCTGAATAAAATATACTTATTCCTTTATATGGATGACTATTGGATGAAACACTTTCCCTAGTGAATTTGTGGCAACATCACGTACATTTGTCACTTCTATCAAAAGTTACACTTGAAGATATGAAGCAAATTATAACAAATGTTTTTCACTATTTCTCGTAAATGTTTTACTAACATATTCCGATGAGTATCATTGTGACATCCCTCTAACATAACGAGAGGAAAAGAGATAGTGATATTCTGAAAAAAATATAGTCTCCTAACGTTTGCTCCGAGGAGCATAAAGTGCAATATATATATATATACACACACAGTGTGTGATAAGTGGCTTTTAGGAATGTCTGCGACTTTTTGACCGCGCAAAGTTATAAAAGTAAATGGCGATATTGGCCAGATCCCTCGAGATCGTGATAAATGAACCGTGTCTGTGATCTCACCTGTCGCTCTGCCTTGCTACCATTTCAATTCTTTCATTTTATAATAAAGAAAATAAAAAGAGGAGACAAAAATAATGGAAGATTGGAAGGTAGAGAAAAAAGATGGAAAATATTGAAGGAGAGGGAAGGATAGAGCGAATCTGAAAGAAAGGTAGAAATAGAGATACACAGAAATTCACTTTAAGTGATTGCTTCTACACGAGTGTACAATATACACATTAAAAGTATTGGAAATCATAAATTGAAAAATTTCTAGCAGAAAAAAGAGAGAAAAAGTAAATAACTTCATATTATAGGTCAAGTAATAACTAGCTGAAATTTAATTTTAGAATAAAAAATACTTACATGATTGATATATTAATTATTTCGTAACTTTTAATAGTTTATTAAATAAAAATAAACATTTAAATCATTTTATTACAATTTTAATGTTTTGAAATAATGGTCAATTTTAAATATTATTTTTATTATTTTGGCATAAATTTTCTTATACAGAAACAGATAGAGAAAAGAAACAGGTTTCACTAAAATATCAACACATTAAATTTACGATTTCATGAATAAGAAAATTTTAACTATTTTGATTATAAGATTTTTCTTATAGAATAAAGTAATAATTACAGCAAATCTCATTGATCAATAAAAATATAATGTTTATCATAAGTTTATTGAACTAAGATTTTTTATCTTTTTATACATTTTTATGTAATATCAATATGAAATAAAATATTTGGTATAAAATAAATTGATTTTCATTTAGTTGCCTACAAAATATAGAAGCCGTACAATATATGATCAAAGGACATGTAACGGATATATTATTTCCGAACAGTTCCATACTATACACAGGAAATTTATTATTCACTTTTATTAATTAATATGTCAAATAAATCATCTAAAGACTAGTAAAGATCTTTTTATTTTCGTTATTTTATAAATTTATACTTTTATATTATTATTACTATATGACTGTTGCAATAAATATAATTATTATTATGATATTGTTTTTGATTATATTGGATTGGATTATATTTAGTTTTTATAAATAGACATAAACAGACTGTTGCAATAAATATTATTATTAATAAATTATGTTATATATACACACAAGAAAAGGTTTTTCAGTTTTTCTCTCTATTTAAGCCTGTTCATAAAAATGAACTACAAGAATATTTTGAAAATTTGAGTTATATATGTAGTTTACTATATGGTGTCGTGACGTGGCAATTCCGTATACCTCTAAATGCATTTAGAAAAGCTGGGGAATACAAAAGTTGAAGTAGCGTTAAGCGGAAGTTGAGCAGTGAAAGAGTACAATTGAATTTAGTAAGAGAGAAACCGCCATCTTGAAACCGAATTATATCATAAATTTTCTTTTTTTCGAACAAAACAACATTATATATTACAAAGAAAATGTGATATTACACTAGTACAATTTTAGTTCCTATTCAGAAATATGTGTGGTAGAAATACATTTATTAGTATACAGCAAAAAGTATAGCATAGGGCAGAAATTATAAATCCTGCAATTTAATTATTAGAATATACAAATACTTTACTAGCACAACAACCTTTTTCAGTACTTTCATTTGAAAGAAAGAAATTTTCATAATAATTCATTAAATTCACGATAAAATCAATGAAAATCAAATTTATTCATAATACAGTTATTATGCAATAATTAGAATATTAAGATAATTAAAAAGTAAGTAATATAATTAATAATGACTGAAATGTACGATACGCTTATAATTTCATGTATTACATAAATTAACTAGTTATTTCAAAAATTTGAATCTACGGTAGTTGAACTACTGAATAATTTTGTCATTTTATTGAGTAATTCCGTTATTATATATAATAACTAGTGAATATGCAAAATAACTATTATAATGGTCTATTCTATATACTACTTATATTTAAAGATCCAATAATAACATTATTAAATTCATTAGTACCACATAAAAGTAAATAAACCCTGGTAGAATTAATTCGATTAAATTTTTCATAAATTTGGCCATTAAATATTTTGAATACTAATAATAAATAAACAATTTATTTGTTTATTAGCAAAAGATAACACTACCTAAGGGAATATCAAAGCTGAAAATAATTCATACATATTAAATATTTTACTGTTTTACATATACATATTTCTTATTGTTATTTGAGAAGTATTATAATATTTAGTATTGTTATTTTAAAGGACAAAGTCGTAAAATTGTTTCTGAACAAATGGAGTTCTTATGTAGAATGTTACACCTTCGTCAAAAATTGTGACGTTTCCGGCCGAATGTCTCGCGAATAAAAACGGTGACATATAGCAATATAGGAATTAGCCATTAAACCACCCTCTCACACACAATTCACCCGTCTAGATATTTGCGAATATTCGAAAAGCATTAATATTCACGTATGCATATTCAAAGCAATCCATTACATACAACATAAAACATATGGGTAAAAAATATGAACATGTGACGAGCGACAAAAATGTGAGAGCTTTTACTTATGTTTTTTACTTTTCCATTAAGAAAAGTTTTATACTTCCCTTGATCATTAATTATTCTAAAATTATATTTTAATTCAATTAAAAAAGATTTCAAGCTTAATGATTGTATGGATTTAATGAAGACTTCTAAGGTAATTCTAATCACATTACTATTGATTTATAATCCAAGTGCAGTTCTGAAACCCTTTAATTTACTCTTATCTCTTATAATAAATTTAAAGTAAGTTTATCAAAGTATCAAATATGGAGAGAAAGGAACAACATTAGACCAGAGGACAGGACAGGCGCCCAGAAACCCATAGATAGGGTGTGAATATATCATATATAAACTTTAAATAAAAGATCTTCACTTACATATAGATTATAAACATGTACGATTATAAATTAATATGTATAAATAATTAAAATAAAATTTAACAATTTTAAAAACAGTTTTCAAATATTTGCATACATTACTTATTTACTTAACGTCATTCTTGCAAAGTTTATATATTATATATAATCTATTATTTACCAATAATGTAAAACACAATTTTATTTCCATTAAAAAGTAACGTGTTATGTTATAATTTATGAGTTATATCCTTTCTCAACTCATATTGTAAAAGAAACTTGAACAAACAAAGTATGATTATAAAATTTCAAATTAAACAAAATTTTAATTAAAAAATTAAAATAATTTCGAACAAAATACTATACAAAATGAACGAAAATATTTTTCAAATTAATTGATCTTTTTTTTACTTCCTTGCGATATATTTTTAATTTCACGATTAGTCCGGTATATTAATAAATCTCGGACTATGCGAGGTTTATTTATTTAATCAAATTATATAACTATATAATTTCATCTCCTGGTCTGACTTAAAGTTATTAAATATAGAATAGAATTCAAGTATATATCACCATTTCATTAATTAAAATTTAATTATGTCTCTCAACGGAAAATGAATTAATTAATCATACAGAAATTTAATAGTTACTTTAAATATTAGGACAGTAACAATCAATATATTTCAATTAATTATCTAAATAACATAGAAAGTTATGATTATTGATTTTAATAATTATTAGTCTGCGTAAAAACAACTAGAATGTTTCAAACACTCTTTCCTTAATGAGGTATTACAACTATGTTGTATATAGAAAATGAATGAAATATTTCATTAATAAATTCATGGTTATTACAAAAAATATATAAGAAAAATGAACATGTTTACCATGTAACATCATATAGAACGAAATAGGTTTTATTTTATTACTTCATTAAATATTTAGTTATTACTTTTTTAAATTATTTATACATTTCTATTGTTCCTAATTTGAACCAAAGTGCAGTTTACCTAAGTGTTTGAGCTACTTTTTCAGTAATTTCGAATTTTTATCTTTTAGAATACACTTTTCACAAATTAGTTAGATATAAATAATTATAAAAAAATGTATTAAGCTATCCGTGCCATTACTATTATATAAAATACATAAATATAATATTTATCACCAATTAAAAGAAATAATTACAAATAATTATAGGATGAAATACAATAAGAACATATAAAAGCAAGTATGTTTGTATTATAAGGGTAATTAGATACAGAGATTTAAATAGTAAAATATTTATACTTCGCGCAATATTTGACTTTCCTTTGTAGTTTTGATAAATAAAAAACATTACTTCTGAGGAATGAGAATTAGTGCCAAATGCTCTTCAATTTTCTTAATATTCCAGAAAATAAATTTACCACAAATTAGGTGCTAAATAAAATAGAATCCATAAATATGAATTAAACATTCAAGAATGTTGTAAGAAAATATAATCCATGACAATAATATTCAATAAGTAATAATATAATGATGGTCTACCGAAAATGAATCGGTATGTTTTTTAATTTATAATTCACTGGGTTACTTAAAAAATTCCACTATGCTCTACTAAATTCGAAATTAAAATACCTTAAATTATTTTACATTTTATTTGAGCCATAATATTTAATTTATTTAATCAATATTACAAAATAAAAAAATACACTGAAATGAATGGTATCTATTTGGAATTTATTTTAAATATTCTAATTACAACGTTATTTATTTATTAAGTTTTATTTATATTATAGATATTATCATTGCATTATAGATAGTTCTCTTTCGTGAAGAAAAAATATTAAATATAAGGGTATTTTTTGGGTATTTTCCTTTTTTTGACGAATTTGTAAATTTCCGAACACAAAAACGATTTAATTAATTCATTATTTACAAGTCTCGTGATGAAGATGAGAAAATCTGTTTCAAAATTTTATTCGCCATTCAATAATAAATTGATAATATAATGAATGTTTTGAAAGTTTTAACATAATTTTATGCAAAATGAATGATTATTGAAAGGCTTATAAAGAAATGGAATGTTCGATTGAAGTCCGTTTATAAAAGTACGACTGAATACCTTAAGCTGCAGCAAAAATAAATTGCTCTTAATGTTCGCAGAACTTTTTCAGCTCCTCGATTCTTTTCTTACATTTACGGTTGAATCTAAGTTTGTTCCTGAAAATAAAGTCTAGAAACTGGCGTGTGATTTGAAGCCAGTGGGTGGGAAATAAGCGGAACGCGCTTCTCTGCAGAAGAGTAATGAAATCAAACTGGTATTTCCGATACAAACAAATACCGAAAGAGGATATACAAGGCGACGGATGGAGAAGATAAAAAGTACGCGGAAGTAATGCAAAAAGTACGTTTTCAAAAGAAGCCTTTTCAATAGGAATTCGTTGTCACGTTCGTCGCGTTCATCCGGTTCGGAGTTTTAAAAATCCAGAAATCGCCCTGATGAGTAGACAAATATTTTCGCTTCCGGAAGCAAATAAATAAACTCGTCGCGAAAATGGAGCGAATTCCTGTTGAGTAGAGAGACAGAGACATTTACAGCAGCACGAAAGGAGATCTTTATAAAAGCAATTTTATACGATTTTGTAAACAATTCTGCTTTATTTGAACGCTTGTTTGTCGTTGGCAAACATTGGTTTTCCTTTACTTACAGCGGCATATGTTTAGCGAGACGACAATAGCTTTACTTTAGTTTATTACGTCATAGATTTTCCTTTCGTGTTTCAGTAATCACCGATAAGTGATTGCGCAACTTGTTGTTATTGTTGTCGTTTTTTGTCAATTTGGCGAGTGCATTCGGATTAGATTCGTTAAATTTTCGCGCATCCGTGAACGGGGTAAGTGTGTTTGCTGTAAAAACAATCGACCCGCAAAATCTGCCATCAAGCTGATTATGTCGAGTCAAACGCATATAAAGGCTTTGCATTTCAGTTCGATGCAGAAACGGGAAAATCTGATTTGCATTCTGAGCTGAGTGGAGTTGAGCTTGTAGGGAGAGAGAGAGACATTGTATAAATGTGCATTTGAAACTGTGCAATAGAAAGAGACACATAGAGACCGTTGATCCTTGTATGAAATATGACGTTGGAAATATTTATATACGCATTCGCGTCTGGTGCAGAGCGTAATTGTGGCTTAATGATTAATACAAAGTTTTGTTTAAATTTTCTCCATCCCGGACTTATATTAAGAATGTTTCCAGAGAATTATTTGCATACGAGATTAAAAAGACGTTTCAAGTTTTCGGGAAGTTTTCCCCAGGTGGGCTTCGCTCGCCGTCGACTCAGAGGCACGAGATAGAAGAGGAGGCAGGAAAGAAATAATTTAATTTCGACCATAAATAAGGCATCCAGTTCCATTCTTAGATTACACATTCCTGCAGCCCGAGATTTCCCAAGGAAGAAGAAGCGGCGGCGAGTAGATCCGAAACGTAGATACAAATAAAATATTTCCTCCTCATCCTCCTCCTCATCCTGCTCCGACACCACCTCCGACTCCGCGTCCACGGTTTAATTAAAATTCATTTCCGCTCCGTAAATCTCACACTTACCCACTAGTATGCAGTATGAAAAAAGAGTTGGTAAATATGGTCGGCCACTGATCAACAACCAAATTAAAGCGGGACCCGGATGCGAGCGCGCGCTTATTTTATATTTTTTTTCGTTCACGTCCGTCCGTCTGGCTATGTGTTCAACTTCACGCAGGACAAAGTTACGTGAGGCAGGACCGTCGGTAACTGAGCTGCAGGAGCGTCGCGGCGCTGTTGCGTAACGGGTGGCGGTGCGTCGCCAACTGAACAGCGGCTGTGAACGGCGTCCGTGGCGGACGGGGCATCGATTTTGAACAACAACTTTGCTACTGCTGCTTCTGCTCTGCTGCTATTTCAGCTACTTCTGCTGATGCTTCTGATGGTAGTTGTGGAGGTGGTAGTGGCGTTGGTCCTGCCTGGGTTATCCTCCTGAACCTGCGCCACTAAATGCACGCTGTTGCGCTTCGCTTTCATGAACTTTCAAATTACTTTCCATATAGATTTGGTTTTATAATCCCAAATATATATTTAAATATTATTATTTATTATATATATACAAACATATATAGATACATATATATGAACCCATTTTTACAATGAGTTATTGGGTTAGGTGCTACATAAGTGAAAAGTAAGTAAATATTTTGAATATTTTATAAATTTAATATTTTCGAAAAACATTAAAAAAGGTTTAGGCAAGTGGAATTTCCTATTTGGGAATTCTGCTATGTCACAGTAGAACACACAGTAGTTATAGCAAATAGAGGAAAATTGATGATAGTTTAGTGACTATTAAAGGATTATCATAAACATGGAAAGAGGAAATGGTGGAAAATGTTCAGAGTAGAAGCAAAACAATTAAATAAACAATCTCATTAAAATTTTGATACAATCTTCGATTTAATTATATTAACGAAAACAGATAGGCAACATAATATTTAAACAATGGGGTTTCTTGGTTTTGTTAGAATATTATTGTATAAATATTGTACGTCTTTATGCAACAATATTGATAATCTATCCGGACATTCAGCAAATCACACATCGTTACAGGCAGTTGTTTAGAACCGTTGCCCATTGACAACTAATCAATTGATGACTGTTATTATTAGGATCACAAAATCCTGTGTTATATATCGTATCGACGATCCCAGGTTTATATACGGAAATACTGCGGTCAATAGCTCTTTGGATTAGAAAAATGTAGTAATATGTTTAGTAGTGTTCATTAGGATTGACATAGCTTTTAATCGTACTTATATTTTCTTTATTTCAATCAGACTTGTTACAGATATTTTTTCACAATGTAATTGGTAAATTTCACACTTAACTGGAACAAATATCAAATATAAAATAAGATCCGTAAACCGAGTGAAGAAACCGTAAAGTCAAACATTGTTGAACATTCGTATACAAATTTGTACATTCTGACAATAATCTATATATAATTGTGTACGAATTATTCAACATATGTTAAAAAGATGTAACGTTTAGCAAAATAATTTTAAATCATAAATCTATACCGCATCTTATTTGTTCGTACGAAATCTAAATGTTACATTGAAAAATTATACCATATATAAGAATTTAACTCCAATAGTCGCAGTTATACTAGTATTTGTTTTTGATGGCTACAAAGATATTTTTTTTATAGAACTCAAACAATAGAAACAAAACATTATAAGTGCACTGATGCTATCCTCATTAAAACCAGTTAAAAAAAACTTAATTATAGTAGATAATGTAAATCATTATATAAGTAGAAATATAATCCAAAATTCATGTTGATTACTATTGGTATACATATTTTACATTAGTTGTTTTGGAAAATAAATTATTTTTCCATGCAAATTTAACTATCACTTTTTGCATTTGATAGAGCTGCTATATAACTACCAACTAGATATTATTGCTTGCATTTCATACTAAATAGTGGAAAAACCTGTCTGCAGTAGTTAAAGCAGTTGTCACAAATATTGCATGGCATATATTGTAACCGCAGAGCCCCAGTTTAAATATTGTTTATTTTTATTTACCCTTTATTTTAATTACTTTAATTCTATTAGATTAATCGACGAATACTGTTCTGTATTTTTGTGTATAAGTTTTTGCTTGTTCTTAGTTTTCCGATCACCATATGTAATTCAAATTAATTAATAAACTGAACATATTTGTTTCAGTTATTTTTTATTAGATCATAACACCTTCCAAGTGCACTGCGAAGATTGACGAAATTATGATACTCATAGATTCAGTAAGAAATAAATATGGCTGCTTAAGTTAACAAATAATAATTGGATCAAAAAATCAAATAAATTACTTTCAAAAAATACAGATAAAGAGAATTAATTATTTTAGTTACCTTATGAAACCAGGTCATAATAAATTATGAAATGCAGGGATATCAAATATGATTTCAAATGAAAAAGATAGCGAGGATCTGAACATGTTTATCAAAATGTAATATAGACAATACTTATCACCAAAAAAGCAATCAGTAAAGTGTTAAATTGTGAAAAGTACCATAGCAAATGTTTCTTCAATCGCTGCTGGATTCTTTGAGAAGAGAATTAAATAAAACTGCAAGGTTATTTTGAAGGTGTTAAGTGCAATCAAGTAGCTAACTTAAATAGGGTAACGACTTTAATGAAACAATATTCAAGCAATCTCGACTTCTGAAAATAAAACGCGAACACCCATAAACTAACTTGATGCTTCGATCGATACGTACCTCTATTCTTTATATAAAGTTACCAAATAGATGTAGAACATCATTTAAGTTTATTAGTATTACATAATAGTCTACAAAACTCATTACATGCAAAAAATACTATAGATTTTTCTTGAAAAAGTAGAAATCTTTACAGACATTCAGACTATAAAGACATTCACACTACTTTATATTCAACAGTAAAAACGCATTTTTAAAAACAATAATATGAAATAATCAAATATCAAAATTGAGGTAACTTAATTCAAGTTTACATTTACTTAAAAAAATGATTTGCGCTTTTACGACCAAATGATTATCGACCATAATATTTCGTCCTCTTCCTCTCATTACAGAAAGGTATAGATTAAATAGTATGCAATTTAATATCATCATTATAATGAATAATCATACACATAAAAATATATGAGAGAAATAACGATTTTTTGAAAGGATTAGTAATTGTATTGTCTCCGTCCAATATATTAAGAGTTAATATCTTATATTTGAGAAAAATACATAACAAAAAAGTAAGTACATTGCATATATCTGATATATAAGAAATACTGGCAATATAATAAAGTATTTAATTAAAAGCTACATGACTTATATTATATCAGCGACTCATAGCCGTCTACATCTTAACTAACGGTTCAAGTTCAGGATTTTGTTGTCTTTTATGATATTTTTCAGTACTTCTGGACTGAGGCCATTGATTCCTAAGAAAACAGTCTTCAATGGATTACGTACAGCGATTCCAAACTAAACTGATTTATTGAATTTCCGAAACGATAGATTGTAAATATCAATGCAAAAAGAATTATAGAAATGTTAGTAACATATATATCTTTATATATTAAATCATTTACAGTTCGAAAACTTTCGTGACACTAATTGCACCTAATTATTATTACATTTACGAAAAGCTTCTAACAGACGAATGCCCTTCATGCCGGCGAGAAGATGTAACACGTCCAGGAAACGAATCCGGAAAAATTTAGTTAAGAGTTTGTAGAATTAAAGAAAGAGCTGTGGAGAAAGCGTGGGCCAGGCCGGCGGCATCGATTCGGCAAAGTGGATTTTAAGATTTTTTTTTAGTCGACGCGTTTCCGGCGGAAAAGGGTCAATTTTTAATAGAAAACCGTTTCGGATGCTGTTCCGAAAAACTGGATCACATCCCGTTACGACGTTATCACTTCAATTCAGTTAATTTAAATTCATGTCATGAGATTTTCATCTTGTGAATGTATCTGATGTAGTTTATATTACAATACTAGTCATTATCTTTACTTTAGTGTTCAATGTACTAATAAGAATACTATAGATTTTGTTTATTATTAAATTATTTTGTTTATATTTTATTAAATATCATAAAAAATTTGAAATTGACATTGAAAGAATAAGTAAATGAGAAGAGGTTAAATTAAAAGTCTTTCAGAATATGATATGAGTTTATAATAAAACCTGATATAAAAAGGTCGAAAGGGTGGAGAAAACTAAAAGAACATAAATATATTTAACATAATGTACGTAACTATTATAGCGAAAACTGTGTTTATAATAAATTTCTAAAATTTAATAATTATTTTACTGTATTTTACTACCATATTTATTTTGCGTAAATGATACTTTAGCGACGAAACCAGCTTATAGGTTAAGTGTCAAAATGTTTAAAAAAATAATAATTTTCGAATTGTTATATAATAATGCTGAGGGTATGGTAATGTAATAACTTACCGCAATTTATTTCCATTTGTAGCACGATTCATCTCAAAAACTTGCACGTAAACGTCCTAAACATTATCATATTTATGTAATTGTCTAGAGAATGGAAACCAATAAAGTGTTTATCTCAAATATTCTCATTTTCAATCACAAAATCATCAATTTCACTTTGAGTTTGACCGAATTTAGACCGCTACAAAGTGCTATAGACTATAGGTCTTTCTGCCCGAGATTATGATGATTAAACTATACATTTCATAATATAAAACTATCATAAAAAAACAGCACGTTTCTAGGCAAAGTAAATAAAATATTCACAATTTAGTTTTTCAATAAAACTACTAGATTAAATAAATTATTTTCTTATTTTGCGTATCTATATTTTTTATAATACTTTTGTTATTGTTGCTTCTGATAAGGAAGCGATCTATTTAAGACTATAATTCCAATTTAACAACAACGGTCAATAACTTAATCAGAAATTGTAAATGAATTTACCTAGATTGATTAAATGCACAAGATTATCGTTTTTCAGTTGAAGTATTAGAAAACCTTGTTATTGATAAATTTAGTTTCTATATCAGACTCTATCGAATGCTATGAAACTCTATTATACTGCATTAAATTATATCAAACTATATCAAACTATATCAAACTATATCAAACTATATCAAACTATATCAAACTATATCAAACTATATCAAACTATATCAAACTGTATCAAACTGTATCAAACTGTATCAAACTGTATCAAACTGTATCAAACTGTATCAAACTGTATCAAACTGTATCGAACTGTATTAAACTAAATCAAACTGTACCAATTTGAATCAAGCTGTATCTAACACTATAGCAAGCTCTACCAAACACTACCAATCACTATCAATCCATTTCAAACTCTATGAAACTCTTTGAAACTCTTCGAAACTCTATAAAACTCTTTGAAACTCTAGGAAACTCTATGAAATTCTATGAAACTCTATGAAACTATGAAACTTTATGAAACTCTATGAAACTCTTTGAAATTCTATGAAATTCTATGAAACTCGATGGAACTCGATAAAACTCTATCCAATTCTATGAAACGACCACAATTATGAAAAGGTGGATAAATGATATTGCAATTATTTTTCTTTAGTCATCCGTATTAATGAAGAAGTGTAGTTCAGCAACTACATATCTATATATTGGTATATTGGTTTCCAATTCTCACCATAATACATTTACTTCTGAAAAAAATCGCTTAACAAAGTAAATTCGTCAGCATTCTATTTATGAATCGTGGTATGACTATATTGCAATTAAAATAACTGTGTTTTAATAAAAATATGTTTTATGCTTTTTTTCTGACATAAAATAATTTAATTTTACTTTTGTGTTTTACAAATATAAAATTAATTTGAGTAAAAAAACGTGGCTTTTGAACTCTGGTTATATAAAATGTATAGCGTTGGAGCAAAACCCAAATAGCATGTCTTGTTAATGTCCAGAAAGCATAAAGCCTATTCGCATTTTATGCTTGCATAATTTATGCCTTCGTGCCTTCTATAAATATTTCACCGACGAAATAAACCAGTAGCTTTCGGAATCGTAAGGCGTAAGCTCTTTGATAATTTGGTCTCGCAGCATTGAAAGTTATTGCTTAACTTTTTAAGCAATATTCGAAGAGTTACCACACCACCAGCAGCAGCTGCATCTCTATTTATAGGAATTAAAAACACTTTCGCCTCATTTCTCAGACGGTAATTAATAATTGCGAAACTTTTAATTAGAATCGTAAATATGAATGAAGAAGGCGGAAACGGAAGAAAATTAAAAGAAAGGAGAGTACATAGAAAACGAATAAATACAAAGTTGACAAAGTCTATGCTTTCTTTTTCATTCAGTTTCTCACATAAAAATTACAAATGAATATGCCAATATTTTTTTTGGTGTTATTAGGATTTGCCTTGTGGCCTTATATTAATATTTCAAGAGGTTACCTTTTTGATTGCTCGCAAAAGCAATTCCAATTTTGCTGCTCTTACTACTACTGTTATACTCAAGTATTTTATTCCACTGTCTCTCTCACTACCAAAAGAATCCGTAATGCAGTTCATGTGACGTACTGCACTCGAAATAATATTACTCTTATACACGAAAACAGATATAAAGCATGACGAAAGATAAGTGTTCAAACGAATAGGAAATGATTGCTTCTATGTCTGAATTTTTGCTCATTTTTAACTTGGAACAACTAAAGTAAAGATTTATTAAATCTATGTGTTATCAATGTCAAATAATTTGAATCAGAAAAACAATTAATACAACAATTGTACAATTACAATATACGATAACATATAAATATAAAAATTAGTCAAAGCAAACTGAAAATATATGTTATATTATGCACATTTGAATATAAAGCTTTATGACCGTAATTTTGAAATTATTTATAAATAATTCTATAAGTTATAAACATAACATAATTAGTGAATGAATAATAACAAAAAACTCAAATATAAATAATGTACTTTACAAACCTTTTGGAAAAGTATATTTAATATATCGCTAAAATAAATTATGTAATATATAAAATATCAAATGTGTTAGTATGTTTAGATAAATAATTTTCATGAATGAAAGTACAGTTTCTAAAGTTGAGCGAAATAAGATAGGGAGGAACATTATGCTCCCAAAGATGAGATCATTAAAAGCAGTATAAAGGAAATGAAGAAAGAAAAAAAATGTAGATCTGTACATAGGATATAGACTGAAAGAGGGGATAGGTTCGCGACCCTTTGCTGATGATATAATGATATGCTCTGAAGCGTGAGGAATTGCAGCACAACATAGTGTAACTGAACACTTCTGGCGAGGGTGCGACTAGCTGCAGCTTTCTGGCCATTTAATTTGTACAAATCATTAAACGCTAGCCTCAAGCGTTATTTTCTTTGATAAATTAATTGCACGTTGATGGCCTTGTCAGCACTGAGGGTACATTTCTAAGACTTGGAATCTTAACCAAAAACATCACTAACGAGCAGTAATTATTATATTACCTACGCTATTTAGTAATTACTTCTTTTAGAAACTTAGATACAATTAGTCCAGGAGATAATTGAACATGCAAATATATGAAATTAAAAAGTGATTATTTTTTATTCTATTACCGATAAATTATTAATCGGTTAACTAATAAATAATATTTAATTATAATTCTGTAAAAAAAATGTAAGTCATGGATTGCATTTAACAATATTTTCCAATTAACAACTTACAGTGAAATCAAAGAGTGTCGCGGCAAAAATAATATTTTCTGCTCTATATCAATGCAAACATTTTGTTTTAAATTATATTGTGAATAAAAAAGCCAGAAATTGTTACAATCCAATATAGTAATTGAATGATACACATTATGAATTAATTTGTAGTTATGCGGTTAACTATTTTCTGTGATATTTACAAATATGTAGTTACAGTCATTCAGCCCATATACAATGTTTAATATAGGCCTAATACGTAAGCATAATAGTTGATAACAGTCAATGAAATGAAGAAACTTAAAAAAAATCATATGTAATAGGTAGAATATAACGTAATTCCAAACTATAATAATCCAATTCGATAAATACCATTCGCGATTTAAATTTTTAATTTGAGTATTATTATTATTATTTCTTTATGATACTAAGATTACTACAACTATTTATAGTAACTAATAATTTACTGAAAAATACATTGTCTGTATGGCGGAAAGATATATTTATATATTGTCAATTATCTTTTGTAACAGAAGATTTCATTACATAATAGAAACATTTTTATGAAATACAAATTGAGACAAAGAGCTATTGACCTAAGACTTTCTGCCAATATTTAATTAGTACTATTAAAATACTTTTGTAATTATAATAATACAAATTCTTTCTAAAATTAAACTTTTAGTTCCCTACCATTAAATCATTCTCACTCCATATTCCTTTTGGTAACCTTCCCATACCCATCACTTCCTGTGGAATATCGTTGAATCCAAACCGCAACCTTTTCCTATTCCAAAGAACTCATGTCCAAAATAAAAATATTAAGACAAGATCCCCTAAAACCTCCATTTATAAATCCAACTGCGGTCCAATGCCGAATCCCTGTTTCAAAAAACCTCACCGTATCGGACCGTTCCTCCTGTTGTATCCTCACCAAGATTCGCCATTGTAATAACCCAATTTATAACCCTCCGAATGACCTCCTCTATTAAAAAACCAAAATTGTTTCTATCCTCGACAAATACCTCTCTCTTTTCATTAAATATATTTCAAAAGATTGCAATTTATCATCTCTCTCCAACTTGTGTATCATTCGAAATTAAATAACCCTACCCAGAGGCTGTTTTTTTTTATTTTCATTTAATCTCTATTATATGTATATAGTTAATACTTCTTTCAGAAAAGACTAAAGTCGATAGCCAATTGGCCAGCCTTTTTTTATTTAGAATTATGTATATTTATTTATTGTTTAATTACTTTAATTTTGTTGCTAAAATATATTTATATTTATAATGCTATGTTGTTTTTCACTGTCCTAATATCAGTTAATGTTGTGAATAAAAAGTAAACACAGCATATATTACTATTATTTTGGACATTATTCTAGTATTATGCTCGAAATTAAAAATCTTCGTAAAAAAGTAATGATAACACTTAGGATTAAAAAAAACTCATATAAAGATGACTGACGATTATGAAGGTAATAAATAATCTAAATTATTATTAATGTTTGTCTTTTTTTCATGTTTGTATATGAGTGGATAATTCAGATTTAATTAAATTTAATTTTTCTCGAGTTATGTGCTTGCTGTTGTTGAGGCCCACATACACACCCACATAATATCCCCCAATGGAGAGAGAGAGAGAGGTAGAGTAAAAAAAAAACGAATTCCTCTTGGAGCTAGAGGAATTCCGAACCCGCTCTGGAATCGCTGCTATAACCTGTGGGATAGCTTTGAGCTCATATAGGGAATGTGTCCGTCGCGTTTGTACACAAAGCTCCCTGGGCAAACAATGATCATTGCTAATTACAACAAAACAACAATATTTTTATATACAAGGTATATACGACACATCAACAGAAAACAATGAAAATATTTAGAATATTTGCTGTATTTACACAACCGTTTGATTATATTTCTTTTGCCTATAGTCGAATGAAATTGGCAGAATAATAATACTGATTTCATAAAAAGTAGAGAATAATAATGATTAGTTATTAGCTTTATATTTTATATTTACAATATACATTTATTTTTGGCATGAACTTCTTTAATTTCATTTTCTTTGTGTGGCCAACATCATTTATTAAATTTCCTACTGAAAAATGATCACCATTTGTATTCAATAATGTTCTAATAACTTTTTCATTAACATTTTAGAAATAAATTGATTAGTTTCATTTCTTGGCTATTAATTTCTTTAACAGTTTAACAGTTAGTTCCTCCATTTCCTCTAGCATACTGTTTCTCAAAGTGGGGCCCTTGATTCATAGGGAGTAATTCGAAAATTGACTTAAAGTTCAAGTCAACCTATAAAAATTATCAGTTGGTATTATGTACAATAAATTCTAAAAAGATTTAGGTGAGATATGGCACAAAAAATATTGAAAACATTACTCTAATTACTAGAGGTTAGCTAGAAGTATAATAAAGTCTAGTTGAATTGTTAAATAATTGAAGCAGATACTCAATGCCCTCAATGACTGTCTAAATATTGTGTTTTCTACAAACAACACAATTATAACAGGACTGCATGTGTCCAAAGTGTTCCAAACTATTATCAAATAACATAAAAGATGGACTACCTTGTATCAAATGTTTGTTCCTAAGAGACAGCATATTATGTGTGGCTGTATTTCCTAATACTCACTGGAGACTTATTAAAGTTTTAAAATTAAGGCTATAAAAATAGTTTTAAAATTTTCAATAAATTTACTAGTACCACGAATTTTGTTACTTTTAATGAAGCTGCAATAATGGAAAAGATCTTATGCAGATTATCTTCTTTGTATTATTTTTCAATTAAACAAATTGATTATATAACATGTTTGTGTAATATTACTATTTATACGAGAAATGAAAATAGATATAATGTATTCATAATTTCAAATTGGAATACTAACAAGTATTCTTGCTTTCACTATTTATCCTGTTGGCATTTTCAGTTGAATGGTATAAAAGTAAATTACGTTGAAATGAGATGTCATAACGAAAATAGTGGTAGATTTTGATTAAGATATCGCTCATGTAAATGGGAACTTGTTTCTTTACATGTAATGTCTCTATTTGCTAGGAAATGTAAAATATTTTAATTAAGCTTTACGTGCATTGCGCAACGAAACTGGTTCACTGCCGTTATTAAAGTGGGTGATTAGTATTAATTTAAAAAAAGCTCTTGAATGCGGTTTCATTGAATTGATCGTAATTATGATTATGTAAATTAATATTTAAATTATATTAAATAAAAATTATATAATTGTTAATTAATGATATTGATTTTTAAAACATCTTTTGCTTATATCAACAACTTGTATATTGCGATTTTGAGCCACAATAAAATTTCAAATAAAAACAATGTTAGCCGAGGAAAATATAATTGAATTAGATTCCTCAAATTTTATGTATTCAAATAGTCCAGAAATATCGTAAATTTATTGAAATATATGAGCGAAAATTAAGAAACTAATAATTCAAATTCATTTATACATTTAGAAGTATCAATAAATTTCATTATAATAAACAGTTGAAACAATTATAAAATCTAATGGTCTATTCAAAATAAAAAAGTAATATTTAATATCAATTAATTTAATTCAAATATTTAATTATAGAAATGATTGGTTAGAATTTTCATCGTCTCTATAATATTTAAACAAAAAGTTGTAAACTCCTAATTTTGATATAACTTTCTGGTATCTTCGACTTTCAACTCTATATAAAGTTGTTAAACAAGCACGATGTTTCATCTGTAGCTTCAACAACAACTTAATTGTTTTGACTAACTAAGAACTGGCAAAGCGTACTACACTATTCATTGTTTTCTCACAAACTTTTATTCATAACTTTATAAAAATTCACATATTCCTAGAATATTATGTGATATTTTTTTCAATTTACCCCCTTATTTTAATTGCTCCATTAAAATGATATATAACCAAATTAAAAAATATGTAAAAAACGTATTATATAGAGTTATTTTTGATTTATTTTTATTAATTTTCACTGTATCGGATGTGAAAAAAAATCGCGCAGTTTAACATTAAAAAAGCAGGTCGATGAGCGTCGTACGGTAGCAGAAATAAAGCTGCAACATTAAAAAAGACTATTAAAAAACGTTATTGATTAAATTATTTAATTAATTTTGAATCTTTTGAAACAAATTGGTTATTAAAACAATGTTTAAGTGTACGATGTAATAAAATCTATACTATAGGTAGATAGGAGTGAGCGTTTGCTTAATGATAATTTATGAATTGGGTGGGTTAGGAATAAACAGAATATTAATTTTGCAAAAGAAGCATCGGTGAATATTGCACGTAAATTGAGTTTGGTAAATCGCTGAATAAACGTAAAGTATTTATTACTTTCCTCGTCGATTTTCCGAAGGGGTTTGCTCTCCGGTCTTTTAATATTTATTCAATTAACCTTTCTCACTCAACAGCAGCAGCACCATCCAATGTAAATTTCTCGACAGCCCCCATTCGGTGTGAATTTTGTTACGTTAATAACTGAAAAAAGCAAAAATAAATTATATAAACATATATATTAAATAGTGATAGATTAAAGAGAACAATAAATATAAGAACAAAGTAATCAATAATATATTTGCCATAACTATTTACAACTTTTTCCCACTTATCCACTAACTTGTTGTTGCCTTATTTCCTAAAATATTCTGATTATATGTTGATTACGATTACGATCATTTGGTTCGACATGAATCGGTAATGTTGATAATCTATTCGCGCAGTGGCTGATGCGGTAGAACCTTCTATTCGAGATGATTCTGAGCCTCATAGAGGTTTTTGCGCGAAGAAAGGTTGGTTGACCACTCCGATCATCCTTTTTGTGTCATCATAGTTCTTCTGCAATATTTCCCAGTAAATCATACCTTCATAATTTCACAAACATAAATCATTGTATTTTCCATCTTTTTACTTAACAAACCGAGTGTTCATGAATAAAAAAATTTAAAAAAAATTGTGTAATATATCTAACATAGATTTGTAACAACATGGAATATGTTGAATGTTAATTACATAATTTGAATGATGCCTATGCAGATCCTCACAGCTACGATAGACGAAACTGTATGGAGATTCAAATTTGGCATGAACGTATTCGACGATTGTTAGATTGGCAAAGGGCACTGGATCTCAGCATCATGTTATATCAATTTTCGCAATTAGTTATCAAATAGAATACAAATGTTTAAAATAGAATCAATATGCAATATGTATTATACAAATAGGTATTATTAAAATGGAATATGCTGAAAAGCAATTATTGCTTAACGTATGTATGAACTTTTCATAAACGCATCCGATATCAGTTCGAAAGATTTTTGTTATTGAAGCTTCATAAGTGTTCATTCTAGTCTATTTTGGTATTGGTTAGTTTATTCCATAATAGTTTCATTCGCTGTTTTTATTTGAAAATCCACCTAAACACTGTTGTATCACGGATTACTAATTATCCTTTTAAGACATTTCCAATAAATAATAATATAATAGGATCAAAAGAGTTACAAAATTTACGTATTTATCAACAATTTGTTTTTTTTTGGTTAAATTGTTGGGTCTTCACATAAGTCTTTCGAGTTTCCTGAATGTTAAGTTATTTTCTTTTTGCTGATCTTTTGATCCTACCAGGATAATCTTCTATTATGATACAGACTCGGTTATTCAACTTTACAAGCCGCATGTATTATTTTCCATTGATAGTCAGGTGATCAAATTGTACGTATGTACGGATTTATGTACGAAGAGATTTTACTAATAATACACGAATTATTGACTGTACCTTATAAGAGCTGCGCGTGTAAATGTGTATACATGTATGAACGTAAACGGAAAAGAGCGATGTGATTGTTATACGTTATTTGCTAAAAGGGATGGCATCTTCTAAAATGTCTTTGTCCGGGGCTTGCATTGTCGTAAGAAAAATAACAGCATTTTTTTTGCAGTATTGTTATTTGAATAAGGAAAGGCGACCATTAGCAAGATAGTTAGGGAAGTTATAATTGGACGGCGAATAAAAGTGAGCCACTTCTCGATGAAAGCAAGCCCTTTCATATGCTTCAAAAACATATAATGCATCGTCACCAGACAGCATAATACACGCACATACAGCAGCTGTTTGTCACAACGATACATGCACAACAATGTAAAATATGAACTACTATGGTTTTGCTGGGAAGAAAATGCGATATTATTACTCAGCAATCATCGCGCACGCAAAGAAATAGAAAGGGACAAAAAAGGATATGCACATGTTTCTATATGTGCGCGTAGTCCCCCCATTTTTATTCCGACAGTTTTCCTCCTCCTCTTGCTCCACCCCGTTGTCGTCGTCTATTTTTTTTTATTTTCTTTTTAATAATGCCTGAAAATCACCGAGGGCATCATCGTTGCACGGACCAAGAAATTGGCTTCGTTTTCCCTGACAAATCCTTTCATACACACAAGTCGAGAGCCGCAAGCGTAAAACACAACCCCCCCCGATAAAACGTAAGATTGCGCGTCATCTATTTGCACGGGTTGCTTCGAGATCTCAAGGAGGAAACAATTACTTTATGCTTTCACCCCTGTTCGCCTTTCTCCCTTTTTCCCTTCACTGCTCGGCACGCAAGAAATGAATTCATAACGACCCTGTATTGATTAGCCCATATATGTTAGCCATTTCAAGTTACCTGCATACAATTTTGGAAGAACCTGCTTATAATACTTGTTAACGCATTCATTTATATTATTTGAACATAATATACAAAAATGTTTAAAAGATATATAATTAGACCCAATTTAAAAGCGGAACGAGTATTAACTCCGCCTGTCAACCAAAAATTAAGATTTTTAAATTCAATATATGACATCCAATGGATTCATAATTTGAAAATATTTCTCTTAACTACAATTTTATTTTCATTTAATATTTGAATATAATTTAATAAGCGACATCGAATATCCAATCTAACTAGTTTTTCATTGGTTATTGTCAGAATATTTCTATACTTTTTAAAATAATAATAATTAGATTTACAGCTGCAGATACAGACAGAAAGAATAATAAAATGTTACTACAATAATATTGTAACAATACCAAAAAATAAAACAATTGCTACATTTGTCACAAAGGGCTATTGACCGCAGTTTTTCCGCCGATATAAAATTAACGGGTCTACTTCATTTGCCCGTCAATCATGTACCCGACGCTCATTAGCCCGACTGTATTGAAGTCCCGACATTCGTTTTCCCGACAATATCAAATTCCCGACATCCGTTAGCCCGATTGTATTGAATTTCCGATATGCGTTAGCCCGATATTCGTTATCGCGAACATTTTATTAGATTTTGGATGTTGTGCAAAGATGTTGGTAAATAGTGACAACATTGTACGCTGCGTGTCTTAAACAAACATGCTAAATTCATGCCAATTGAGGAATTAAGCGAGAAAAGGAAGAAAATAGTTAACTAAAAGATGAAATAGTTGTAATTTCCTTAATGCCCGAAAGGACAGATTGTAAATGTCGTGGAAAGCAGACACACACCAAATAAAGAAGTAAATTTATCTAGAGTAATTCCTTAAATGGTCATACTGTTCTTCGATGACACTTTGGAGTTTCGTTGACGGGGTGAAGAAGATATAGATACAGAGAGAATTATTCGTCTGCTACACAAGATATATATTCGAATGTTTATACAGATGGTACAGATTGTAGACAAAGGAACAGAACGGTTATAATATTAATACGATAGCGAGAACCTTACTGCTTGATGGGTGAGAGACGAAAGAGGTCCGTACTGACCGGCGGGTGTGAAACAATTCCTCTCTTGTTTCACACCCGCCGGTTTATTCCGGGTTCGTCTCTTTTATATGGTTTTGGGGGTCATAAACTTAAGCCGCTGTTTGTGATAAGGAACATAAGTTTCGCACGTGTGGGCGGACATGAGCGCCACAACACTACTCTAAAAGCAGACCGAAGAAGTTTGAGCTATGTTTACAATATTCAAGAAGTCTCCAAGAAGAATACTGAATATGAGGATTAATTAATTTGAATATAGCTGTCTCTTTAAGACACGCAGCGTACATTGTTGTCACTGTTTACCAATATCCATAATCTAAGAAAATGTTCGCGATAATGAATGTCGGGAATTTGATGTGGTCGGGATAACGGATGTCAGGACTTTGATGCAGTTGGGCTAATGGATGTCGGGCTAATGAGCGTCGGGTAAATGACGAGAAGTCTAATGTCGGGACTTTTTGAACGGGACCGAAAATTAACAATATCATAAAATAACAAATAAAAGAACAAAATATAGTATAAACTGTTCTATTATTAATATAATTGCAAATATAAAGAAATATTTTATCATGTGTTACTTTATTTTTCTAGAAACAAAAGTTGGATGTAAATTGGATAGTTTTTAGAATAAATACTTAAAAAAATCACCTGGACATAATATCATTTGAAAATAAAACTTTATAACTGTTAGAAGTAAATTTATAATTTAATTTCGTATAGTTCTATAGCATAATCTAATAATATAATGTGTAATGAGTATAGTTATTTTGAATATAATTATAATTAACGAGTCGGATAGACCAATAGTCGATAGCCCTTTGGTCAGCTTTTCTTTTTATTATTATGTTTGATTTATATAGATTATATTATTAAGTGTTAATGAAAACTTACACTTTTAAAACGTAATTATTAATTGATTTTTTAATTAATAAATATGTTTTCAATTTATTTAATTTCAGTCAAATTTCAATTTCTTGTAAGACTTAGTTGTTAACCAATAAATATTTATTTTAAATATGGTAGGCATATTTTTTGTAGTGCTTGTTTTAGTAATTATATCTTTTTTTTCTTTCGACCCGTTGGTCCTTAACCATTTGTCTGTAGTACAGGCAAAAGCCTTTTAGATGGAGAGCACTTTATTGAAGAAAATTGACCCTTCACTCTACTAAAAGAGGTCATACCCTACCGTAAGAGCGGTGCGTAAAATGGTTAAAGATGACCTTGAGACGTGTTATTTATTTTCTTCCCTCGTATAATTACTTTAGCTTCCTTACTTAACAAATGATTCAAATTTTATTAAAAAACTAATTATAACTCAAATGTAAAATTATATCAAATTATATAAAATTAGAATTTAGAGATAAAACAACTTTATTAATTATTTCGGAAATAAAGAGGCTCTCAAATTTTCAACCATGGTCCCACGGTGTCAAAGAAGGATAAATGGTATATAATTTGTATTGCGCTTGAAACCTCTCAGACCCAACAGTTTTAAGACCCTCAGAGAGTCCAGGGCTTTCAAATGGTAACAAACCATAGCCCCGAATTGAAAAGTCCTTGCGGTGGATAATTGTAAATAAAGATGTGTATACTTCGAATTTACCAAATTTTCAATAAAAATATTGATATTAAATATACACCTAAACTATAAAACTTTATATTCAAATATAACATTTATAAAATATAGAACGTAGGCTCGTTTTATTTCCATGAAAATATATAAATTCTCTTTTTATTATTATTATTATTTGTATTTGTATTTTATTTATATGTATTTTGCTTTTTGTCGTCAGTTTGTCGTTGTAACATAATTATAAAATGCACGTATTTTACGATCGCTGCATTCACTTCCTGTATTTTAATTCGAATAGTATGTTCGCAAAAGCCGAAAGCGCTAAATATTGTGCAATATGTTGCCGTGCCGTTGCGTTATACAATAAATTTCCATATTGATATCTGCATCGTTTTAAATGCAAACAACGTACAATTTCATTTCCAGCTGCCAAAGTTTACAACTAAAGTTTAGGAGGGGTGGCAATTAATATTCTAGCGGGAGACTTTAATTAAATAGAGCAAAAGAATACGGAGACACACACATTAAAAAAATATGAGAAGGCACGTTATGACGGAGAAACGAAACGAAAAGTGGAGAATACACGGTGCGACTGGCAGGTCGTAAACTATTGCACAGTCTCCCCTACTCAAGAGATTTGCCTAACCCTTTTCTCACCCTTTCCTAATAGCTAATGCAATATCTTTAATAATCACCGCTGTTGGATTAGACGCATTGCATTCGAACATATATCTTGCGATATATAAATTTATATAAGTATATATATATAGTGCAGATGATGAGAATTTCCCGTGTGACTTGATGAAGGGATATATAGAGTAGTTAGTTGATGCGTATAGCCCGAACGTTAACTACTCATCGGGGACTCACGAAAGGGATCGAAATCCTTTGGGTGTATATTCATATATTTGTAACATTTTCTTACATAATGTCCTGTCATTAATTGTTCGACGTAACATTAGTTACTGTTACTTTCATTAATGAATATACACATTTGCATCAGCACTACCCTCCATGCCTAATTTATTTATTGTCACTTTTAAACATCTGTCACCTAATATAAATTATTCATGTTTGTTTATGAAATTTTAAATGAGTATAGCTATGCTAATTCTTACTTGATTTAATTATTTATTATTGAATAAATATCTATAACTATATTTATTCCAAGATTCTATATCTATTCTACAAACCTATTACACACTCACGTTTTAAGATTATTTTTATTCATGAATTTATTTAATTATTTTCGACTACTAGCTTTTGTTAATAAATAAGAATTATTACTTGATTCAATTATTATTTAATAATTATACAATATTATTATCATTTCATTTTTGTAATAGTATTTGTTACGAGGTTTTCTATAAACTCTCTAAAGACAGTAAAGTTCCTTCAGACATTTGAAAAGTCTGCCTTTAAGACTTGTACTGTAGAAAAATATTTCCGTTCCGTTGAATACAGTAACTGTTTAGGATTCGCAAATGATCATTTATCAGAGTATTAACGGCGAGTTTCGTCTAGTAGCATTTGTGGTAAATTCAAATTATTTGTAGATATAACACTAAATGAAAGTAAATAATTATTGGTCGGGTAGAAAAAGAAAACGGTTCATTTCCCTTTGTTTAAAGAAGAAAAAAAACTCTAAATATTATTAGTATTTGTAATGTCGTTGTTTCAACATACCCCTATTATAACTATGTATTTACTAGTCTTTACTACTTTGTTAATTATTTATGTATTAATATCGAATAAACGAGTCTTTTGATTCCACTGGACAATGCAAAAAGGCGCCAAATTAGTGTAAATTTGTACATTTGTTTTTAATATTTCTTAGATATATAGGCAAATATTTACTTTTCATAAACTGTAACAACAATTGAACTGAATTCCATAAATATTTTTAATACTTTTGCAATTAAATATCAGAAATTAATATGAAGAAATTGTTTGTATTTGAGTAGATGCTATATTAAGTTAAATTTTATAATATTTTTATCTCTTTTCTAATAATACAGAATTTTTTGGAATGGAAAACAGTACTTTTGTTAGTTATAATTGATTGTCTATAATAATGTTAAATTGGATTGCACATGTATATTGAAATTGACCGACTGGAACCAGGCAATATTAATAATATAATGCTGATATTTCCCAGCATACACACAAAGAGTTCGATGGGGGAGCGAGCCGAAGTTTGCACAATGGAAATACCTGCACAAATCAAACAATGACCAGCAAATTTGCGAATAAATATTTGATATTGAAATCAATAATTTCGTACTTGATTAGGAATTTATTCAGTTTAAAATACCGATAGAAAAGTTTAATAATATTATCATACGAATTCCAGCTCGTTCAAACTGGAAATTCCCTTTTTTTATTGTTGCATTATAATCGGGTACATTTATTGACGCCGTTTGGGAATTTCGGCGGGATAATTGGCTGGACAAATGAATGTTTCAACGAGAAAAAAAGTGGAAAATAATAAATTGCATTCGACATTGGCGCAATGTGCGTACGCTTTTGTCACGCGATTTCAAATTCGTATGAATAAAATCACATGTTCATGTGCTAATTATGACATTATCCCTTTATTAACCTGTCCAATTAACTGAACTGGAAACGTTACTCTCTGTGTATGTATGTGACGCGACTGGGGACAGCACGTGCGTCCTATCCCTCAGGAATAAAAACAGGTGAGGAAATTTAATAACGACTTTCTCGTACGTGAAACGCCATTCGACCCCAGAGTTTGCAAATTATTTATCACAAGTAATATATCCTACCTTTTTTAAATAAAATTTTAATTTTATTACATAAGTGGATAAGTGATCAGGAATATGGCGAAATAATCGGTGATGTACGTGAATAGTTTACTACTTTTCTTTTAAATCACCAATTATGTAATATATGCTTGTTTATACTGTATAAAAAACGTCGAATAGGAAATAATTTCTAAGAATTGATTAATTAAATGGTTATATAATGTAAGGGAGATCAGAAAGTAATATCGTTTTTCTACATTAAGTTCAAACAAGCATTCATTTTTAACAAGCTTTTATTTTAAATCTATAATGTAATCACCCTTATGCCGTCTAGAGTGGACATTTTCAATACCGGATCTATAACAATCAATAAGTTTTGAAGAAAATCATCTATTGTTTTTGTTACATAGAAAGTGTTAAAGGGATCGTAATAAATGGAAATATGATGTTGGAAGGACCCATTTTTCAGCTCCCCGGGTCTACTTCTGTATTGTGCGATTGAATCAATTAGTTGCATGTGTTTGTACAATTATGTAGAATCCAAATCCAATATCCGAAAATCTTCCGAAAATGTTCTTGATTAGTCGACCAAGTTTGATTAAGAGTGTTTGAGTCTTCACACAATTACCTACAATTGTTCATTTCTCGTATCAATTTTGGGAAAATCAAAATTACCGGATCTGAACAAAAAAAAAACACTTTTGGCATTTAGGAATGTCTAATGTATTTGGATAAATATCGCAAAAGTACTTTGGTAGCAATTGTTGCGAAAATACCCTTGTGAAAGTTAAAAAGTATACAATACCGCAAAAGTTTCTCTTATGTCGGGAATTTGATATAGTCGAGAATTCGATGCAGTCGGGCTAACGGATGTCGGGAATTTGATAGTCGGGCTAATCAGCGTCGGGCAAATGATAGACGGGAAGTCTAATGTCGGGACTTCGAACGGGACCGGTTAATGACATAGCTAAATATTGATATATACATAGATAGATAATAACATTCATAGAACTCGAATAAATTTTCATATGATCATAAAAAATAAAACTTTTATATCTTGTCTATTCAGACTTGTTGAAAAATTGCCGCCCTTTTTGATAAAATGTGAAGTAACATTGATTATTTTAGATATTTTGTTTTTATTCAGAATTATCATATATCATCAAATGTCACATTTATGTTATTTGAGAATCCATAAAAAATATATAAAAAAACCAAAGAAAGGATTATTTAAATAAAAATCAAAGTTAATGTATAAATAATTTGAAAATAAGGAAGTATATTATGAGTGAAATGAGAACAGAAAGGGTTTTTATTTAATCTGGACCAATACATAAATATGTTTAAATAAAACAAAAATAATAACTACTTTCACAAGATGGAATATAAATGATAAGTAATTGATTTTGGTTTACAACTATATAATGATATGTGCTTGCTACTTAATTTAGGATTCTCAAAGAATTATGATTCTTATAGTAATATAATTAAATAATAATTGTAAGAATAAATTATTTACTTTAGAATAGTTTGCAAGAATGTTATTGTATTAGTCAATTTTTCACCTCTAGATAGTTTGACGTATATTCACTAGAAGAATCAAGTTATGAAAGTGATCTAACATCCGCTACGGTCTTAATTATGAAACACTCCTTTATATATTTTACATACTAGGAAATAAAACAATAAGTTAGTAATGGTACAAAAATATCTCAATAATACAATAAATATATTACATAATCTAAAGCAAAAAAAATAAAAAGTAAGGAGGTGGATTATTAAAAATTCAGTTCTGTTTATTTCTTGATCGATTTTATTAGATTAATGTTTCTGTTGTCTTTTCCCCATGTATTATTCCAAAAACAACAAAAAATATAAACTATTACAAATGATTATTAATCATACGCCTTTCCATCCTAACTATAATATTATACTTATTATAATTATATTCAGTAAAATTTGATTTCAATTTATAATATTATTTGTAGAAGAGAATATGTGAAAGATATTTTGTAGCTAAACTTTATATTTATTTTAAATCACTGCTGAACGGGCCGTTAGTGCAAATGACGTTGAGGCAATATCGATTTGAAATGCGATTGTACATTTTCATACTGTTTTATAATTGTGTTCGCATTTATTTTAAAATTAATGCGATAATTAAAAACAGTAATAAAATAATACAGCAACGAACGAATTCTCTGCTAAATTGTGAATAAATTGCTCACCCAAGAGACACATATGTTCGAATTAAATTTTATTTAATTCAATTCATTGTATTTTATTCAGCATCGAATTAAATACTCATTTCGTGCAACTAAAATATGCACCGAATTGCAGGCAGACCTAAAGGATGTAATAATCGAAGTGTAATTAGGAGAGCGGTCGTGTATGAATTATTGATTACAATATCAAATATTTACGTGCACAACTTTGCCGGCCATTGTTTGATTTCTGGAGATATTTCCAATATTAGTGGAGGCGTCTGGCGGTCCGCGCTCCTCTGATGCCTCCTGTACCCGAACATTTCCCTCTCTATTAATATTTAAGCTGGTCAAAGTTCGAAAATAGATATTTCCATCAACGAAAAACAGTAAATTCAACATGTTTAGTTTCACGTTCTTTGCGTAATTACGTCCATTATTCAATGCTTAATACAAGATAACTCTAAGAAACTTTGATGATAATTATAATATCTAGATAGTTTATAATTATACTTCATTATTGAAAAAATAACTAAGACCATTATAATTAAATAGTACTTATATTTAATAAATTATAGAAGTATCAATCAATAATAATAACGTGAATTGCCACAATCATAAAAAATAAAGTTATATAAATAAATAGTAATAATTACCAAAAAGCTAAATAACTATGATATAAATGTCTAAATAATATTATAAAATGCAAAAACATAACAACTTGCCAATAATAAAACAAAACAATAATAATATTTATTGCATACAGAAAAAGTAATAATATATATTTAAATAATAATATTCTAACAAAATAAAACAACTGCTACATCTGTGATAAAGTCCTTCTGACCGCAGTCTTTCCGGCCTACTAAATATTTTATATAAACTTATTATAATGTTGAAAGATGTTCATTCTTTGAATGAAACAAACATGTTTACTAAAATATAATACTTTTTTTTATTTAATTTGATATATTAGCACATTCACTCATTTCCATGAACGTGTTGTATATTTTTGTTGTAAGACATTTGTTGCGTTTTAACACAAAAAGTATATCAGCTTCTTTCTTCTTTCAAAATAGTGCTTGATGGTTCTTAATTATGGTCTCAAATATTCAGTTTTCTTCCAAGTAACTTTTTTATGCTTTACCAGATTTTCATTAATTATAAGCATGAAGATATAATAATTCTTTTATTATTGGTTACTTCTTTACTATTAAAATTTCAATTGAGTAGATTTAGTTTTTTACATATAATTAATAAAATTTATAAAAAACTAACATTCTTAAATCCATGTCTATAAAATTATATATTATTTAATATAATGAATATAAAAATGTGTATGCCATAATAAAATGTTAAACGAAGGTGGACAAAATTATTAACTGCAAATTACTTTAAGAAATTTGCACTGAAGATTACTGAATCTGTTCAGATTCAAGAAATTTAAAGTTTTATATGAATTAATTCGTCATTAATATAAAATGACGTAATTTCTGTTTTATTAGACAAATTCTTCATATAACCGGTGTGCACATTATATACATTATTTTTAATGTTCAAATTCATTATGTAAATATTTTTTTTTCCATAATGTATATTTCTTTTGCGCAAAATATGTTGTATCATATTATTTTGTAAAAATATACTATTATTGTAGTTTTAGTTAAACTATCTACGTTTATGTTCGAAATATTAATCTGTTTATCCTGACGATGGCCTGAATATTCAAGGAATCCATTCTATTCAAAACGTGCAACGATCTAAGACCTGCCCGCAGCATCCGCCCTCCTGCGGTATGCAGTGTCCTTGCATAATATTAACTTTGACTTTGAAATTAAAATTCAACATTCTGTTATAATCTAGGGAACTAACGACATTTACACGTTCATAATTTAATAATTATTTGAAGTTCTTAAAAATATATAATAATTAATAATTTGGATTAAAAATATATAGTCTATAACACTTTGTTACCATTTTATTTAATTTTTGTGTATTGAAATCATTCATTAAAAAAGTTGAGCATTATACTTTGTATATGAATTTTTTTCTTTGTGTATTATATTCAGTTTATATTACTCTTTTAGTTCTTGTTGCAATAAATGTTATTATTATTATATATAATTATTTAACTAACTAACTGGTTCTAACTATATATAAACAGATTTACCCAAACAGGATCCTACCGAATATAACAGGACTGAACCAGTTCATTCACCAGAAAAACATAGATCTAACCTTTTATAGACAGTTTCAGCTATACCAAATCTGATTCTAATGGTTTTAACTGGTTGTAACCGGAACAAATCGTATCTAACCGGTGTTAAATGAATCTATGAAACCAATCTGATTTTAACCTAGTCAAAATGAGAATTAACCGGTTTCAATTAATGGTTTTAACCAGATCTAATTATTCAAGTATCACACGATTCCACTGGTCTCAACAGTTTCTTACAAAACAAAACTGATCCATCCAGTTTTAACCTTATTAGTTTTAATTTGACTTAAGCAATTTTAATCAAGCCAAACTGGATCCACTTAGCGTTATGCGCAACTAATCAATTCTACCATACTATTACAAAACTAACCGGTTTTAATAATATAATACCTTATCAAACCGGTTTTAATCAGACTATAGTACAGCGGTTTTTAAACATGTTACTACGCCTCCCTTAAAAATATTTAATCATTTGATGCCTCCCCTCCCTCCTTCTTACAGATAATAGCAGTCCTTTGGAAAACTGTGACTAATATTGGTGCCTCCCCTTAGACTAGTATGCGCCCCTCTAAGGAGGCGCACCTCACATTTTGGAAAACGCTGCTATAGTAGAACTATTAAGTTTAATCTGTTCAATCCGAATATAAGAAGATTTAACCGAAACTAACTGGTTTTAGTGGTTCTACCGGACCAAAATAGTTCAATTAAATTATTAGTATTGACTGACAAAAATAGGTACAGAGAAATTACAGTATTAATAATAATTCACAACATTCCTTATGCATAATATGACTACAATTTGTAAAATGCATTAATCATATATACAAATTTCCTTCAGCTTCTATTTTTATTAATTTGACCTACATATCTATGCAAGATGTATGCATGTGCGAACACACAATTTTTAAATAATATATTTTTACAAAAAACCCGTACTTATATGAATCGCAATAAAAGTAAAATACATATATAATTATTAATACAAATATATTTACCTATTTCGATTCATTATTATTAATATTAATTCTATTTACTATTTATATTTATTCAAAGACTAAATCCGACCTAAATATTTCATCCCTGTGTAATTTTCTACAAAAACCTTTGCAATTTATTTTACGATTCTAAATTTCACTTCATAAAGCATTTATGTAATAAATCTTAAAAGGTTGGACACTTAAGTGTATTTCCTTGTTTCAAGGTGTTTGCTCTTGCGGAAGTAACAACCTATAATATTTTAGACCTTTTTTATGCTTACCTGCATGTATTATACACAGTATGTGCCAGTTTTTTTTTACTGCTTTCCAAATCTTTTATCGCCACGAATTCAACAATATGAAAATAATAAAACACACACTGACGATAATAAATCTGTTCCATGCAAGGTACAAATAAATTTAATTATACTATATCCAGCATGAGCTATGCGTTTCTTCTTCTCTCTTTTTTTCCTTGTTCCATTCCTAATGCATTTAAATATTTAAATACCGTGGCATGTTCTCCATATCCATACAATACAGACACACATGTGCAATTTGTGCATATTTTTATACCCTGTCCCCTGTTCACCCTTCCTCATGCGGCGTATACTAGTATTTGTGTGGCTGGATATATGTGTGTGTGGCATCAGGTGGTGTGTTTTATCGCGCCGCTTTAAACTAACTGTTTTTATTGTATTTACCACCCATTCCCCCCGTATAAGTACACGTATAATCTCATCGTTATGCTCCGACACGCAAACTATAACGCTATCTGGACGTACTTTAATACTGCACACATAGATACATGTCTAGCCAAATCATGGAAACACAAAAATGCACTAATTGCTAATACAATTTAAGTTTTATTATTATACGTCACATATTTTACAAGAAACCTAAAGTCCATAGTATTTATATTATTCATATTTGTGTGTTCAAAATAATTATATACTCTATTGCTTTAGGCTAGGGGTGGCCAGTCCGAACCATTTTTCAACCATTAAATACGTATTTAGAGGGTATGCAAAAAAGGTATTAAAATAATAGCACCAAAATGAAAAGGGATATCGGGTACATTTATCGAGAGCCGCAAATAATCCTTCAAAGAGCCGCATGTGGCTCACGAGCCGCTGGTGTAATATATTTTCTATTGTATGTCGCTACAAGATTATTATAAAAACTTGTACCCATATATAAATTTATCAATTACATCATTAATTTAAATCATGTTTTTTATTATATATTTAATTATACATATATATTTAAATAAAATTATCAAAATAAATATTATGCAGCTCAGGTATTTTCATTTATAATTATTAAGTTTATTTTATGTTCCTTGTAATGTAATGAAAAATAAGGTTCGCTGTAGTTTTTGGCGTTGATATTTTGTGCACGCGTTGTATTTTATGTTGAAAGACAAGATAATCCGAAGGGATAAAATCCTAAATCTCGAAAATTGTATATCCTCCAAATCCACATCAAAATCCAGGTCATCTCAAGTTCGAATTCGATCTTCAAAACCGTGTGTCCCAAAAAAATAAAATAATGTGAAAACTTTCCTTCAATATGTATATTCATAGAGAAATATCGTCTATGAATATGAATATTTTATGAACATAGTTTAAAATTATAATTTGAAACTATTTTTGATTGTATTAAGTAAATGACAATATTATAAAAAGAAAATATGATATTGAAACAATATTATGTTTCCGAAAATGTATACCAAAATAACACAAAAAAATACACCAGTTGTTTTTGGATTAGGATTCTCTTTCCGCGTAGTTTATTAATTGTTCATTTGATTCCGTTCGGCCCCATTCCTTTTATTTATTGCCACTGGATTTTATTAAAACTTATGATCGTGGGGACGTCATGAGGGATAAGAAAATATTGATAAACTAACCGTCTCTCTCTACATCCCCTTCCCTCTCAACGACGCATCCTGCACGAAGCGTATTAATCCTCCCCCGGTGACCAGGATCATCTCGTCGGTCAACGGGATTTGCGTTTTGGCGTTGTGTCTATAACGGCCAACCAACTTAGCTATTGCTTTTTATATGTCCCTGATCCATAGATAACACACAGAATGTGGGGAGTCCAACGATCCTTGTCAGGATAATCTCGCAGGATATCCTGTCTGCTAAACGCCACACCCAACTTTTCACATAAATTATTCAATTTCTTATACTTTTTATAGCAAACGACTGCTTTATAATTGCACCTTTCATTTCTACTAAAATGAGAATATAAATCCTTAATTTCAATTAAAAACACTTTCTGTATTGAAACATAGTTAAGTTAAATAATAATAATTTTAAATTCTTGTAACTTTATACTTGAATATCATATTAATGTGAAAATACCAAAATTCGCTATAAGCTTTGTAATTATGAAGTGCATTGAACAGTGTTTGAAATAATATTTTACATGCGGTGGGCATTGTCTGAAGTGTACGGATATTTAATGGTCAAATTTGTACGTTTAATAATCTGAATCTTAATTGCGTATTGTTTTGAGGAATGCACCGGATAATGTATGGCCGACGGGGTGTGTTATAGTGTTGTAATTTCATGCGGTATTTCGGAATTCAGGAGGGATATAATATGTTCTTTTGTGTGTCTATGTTGCGATTTTCTCTCGAGCCATTAAACGGCTAGACCGCGTTGAAAATTGTTCTGTTCTCTCCATCTCTTCCTCCCTCTAACGCGCCCTAAAACACGCTCGGACTCACCCCCCGTTAACTCGCCTCTAATAATATTTTGACTTATAATACAATAAACACTCTCAAATATTTACGCGCAACCCTTGCGTAGGAATAACATACATTGATTTTCTATTCCAACAAACTTCTCTTGCAGTAATGCGTTTTATATTATTTCTTACGTAATTTACGTAATTATGATTTTATACAGTAATATTTAATTAATTTTATAATCTAATAAGTTAATAGCAAATAGATTAAAGTGTATTTTGAGATAAAAAGAGTTTTTCAAATGAAAAGAAACATAATGAAACTACTTATATAAATACATAATTACAATTAAGAAGTAGTTGTCAAATTTATAAGTAAAAAATATTTCTTATAAAACAATTAAATAAATGAGTCCACATTAAATATATATTAAATAGTGCAGAAATACCTATGGTTTATAGTCCTTTGCGGTAATAGCAATAATTATATGTATTTTTTGGGTATTTTCATTATATTTAGTTTATATTTTTCTTGTGCTTGGAAACTCGGTACAAAGTGCAGTACAGGAAGAAACTAGAGACTGAAAAAACATCATTTGTCGGATGGACATATGGTCAATAATCTTAATTAAAAATTAAAACCACAACAAAGGCTATGATCTGCATGTTCTTTATTATCAATCTTCTGTATTTTTACGGTCATAAAACATTATATCGAACACCACCCACTGAATTTCTCTTATTTCACAAACTACACATTTCTTTACCAATATTCCAATATTATATGCATTTGCATCGAACGGTCGATTTCCTCTTTTATAAAATTTCTTTCAAAATGTTAATAAATATTTCCTCAAATTATTTCGAGAAAATTCGTATATAGAAATTATCTAATTTTCAGAATATATATATATTTTCCTACAAATATTAAACAAATAAAATAAAGATAATAAACGCTTCAGTCTTCGTCGATGTGATTCTGTATATGTTAGTTCAATAGCAAGTTGGTTTGGATGGGCCGATGTTGATATTTTGTGCTGAGCATAGCTATCTAATCCTTGACAAAACTGATGTTAGTGCAGTGGTGTATGTAATAATTTGTGGAAAACCAAGGAGCATTGGTAATTACTCTGAGGGTCTTCCACTGAAATCTCTGTATCAAATTAATACTTGTATTTGCAGACTGAGCCCGAAAGTTATATGTCAAAAGTCTAAATCGGCTTTATGTATGCTCTTGTATAAGAGCAGTATATTCTCAAGAGAAGTGGGCGAGTATCTGCCCATCAGCCAATGCAACCCTTTTAATTTTACGGCACGGCCTTCAGTGATACGGCAAGTTTCTCGTATCATTGTGAACGTCACATGTACAGACTTGGTTTCATTGGCATTGATTCTCCATCTTCTGACCCAGCAAGAAATGTTATTCAGGTTTTCTTGAAGAATTTGTGAGGGTGTTGTTGAGCTTGAATGGGATGCCATAATAAGAGTGTTATCAGAAAATCTGGTCACAGTCATTTTCTCAGAAGTTGGAAGATCAGCCGTGAAAATCAAGCGGAACTCCGGATAGGATTGGATGTAGAGTCGTCAGTTAATGTCTGTATTTGATCTGAAAAGGCTTCCCAGACAGATATTACTTGAATATAATATTAATGTGAGAGATACTTCTTGATTTTGAATAGCAATTCTTTATGCCATACTCGATCGAATGCTTGATAGATGTCAAGGAAAGCGGCAGAGCAGTACCGCTTCTCCTTGTGACAATTACCAATGATATCCACAATACGTTCATGAAAGCGGCAGGAGGCTGAGAGGTCTATAGAAAGACGTCCAATCGGTTGGTTTTCTAGGTTTGGCTATAAGTATTATTTGGGCCAGCTTCCACTGAGCTGGAAATATACTAAGTCTGATTATTGCGTTGAATATTAGCATAATAAATTTCATGCCAATAATTGGAAGTTGTCTCAAGACCTCTGCCGCAATTATGTTATATCCTGGTGATTTTTTCAGCTTCAAGTTGTCAATGTGAAGGAGATAATTATCATCCTCCCCGTTGAGTTCCACTGGTAATGGTTAAAAGATATTTGTTAAATGGCCGGTAAATAGTTCTGCCTTTTCCCTATCACTCCTTGCCCAACCGCCATCCTGCTGACGAAGAGGAGAATTTCTCAGTTTCGGAAGTGTTATATATTTAGTTGCTCTCCATAGTGAATATTTATTAGCCTCATATGGAGACAAATCACCGAGATATTCATGCAATGCCTCGTTGTTTTGTCTTTCCAAAAATACTTCAGTTGTCTGGTTGCTCTTTTAAAGCGAGTCTTGTCCTCCGGATGGCTAGTAATTTTCCAAGTTTTCCTCAGCCTACTTCTTTCTTTCACTAGGTTACGTGCACCTAGTGGATACTTATACGTAATTGTACCAGATGACGGTCCAGGTGTAGCCTCCTACGCAACTATTTAGATGGATCGAGTGATATTTTCGATAGAATTTTCAGGATCTACCACTAATTTGTGTCTAATGTCGTTAGTACCGACTCCAAGTAACCTGTAACTATTCCCAATCAGTTCTGCTTGTTCTCAGCAGACCATACTATCTCCTGTATATGTTGCGTCAGGCCATTAGCATTCCAAGCCGCTATTTTCAGTTGTTGAGTAATCATTTTAACTTCCGCCCCATCATTTTTATCATCATAAAACTTCTCCGATTGATTTGGAAAAGACACGACTGGCTGCACCTCATGTACGGTGGTAGTTTGTCATTGCTATTTAGTTGTCAGGGAATAAGATTTTCAGGGTGTCGTCGTCTTGACGTATGTAGTTGCCGGGTTGATGGCATCTATTTAGATCTCAGTGCGGGAAATGTCCTCCACTTGATCTCTTAATACATTGTGTACCACTTACAATTTGCGATGTGATTTCCAATACACAACGTACATTTTTCTGGTGTCTTTAAGGTTTTAGTACAGCCGGCGCTCCCGTGCTTTTGCCTATATTTTACGCAACGCGGCTATCTAGAACAGTAATCTTTGTATGCCCGTAGCACTGACAACGCAGCCATTGTGGAATCTTTCTACCTTTTTTTAGAGCTTCAAAGGAAACGCGTGTTCCATCTTAATATTAAGTATACCCGGAATGTATTTTATAGGACTGTTCGGGCATTTGGAAAATCATGCGGTATGATCCTCCGAGTTGCATGCCATACATTTGGGGGGACAACAGACATGCAAGAGTTGTCTGACTTTAATATGAAGCCTGTCTTGGTATCAAGTATAATGTCTTTTATATTGTCTGATCCCCTCGACCAGAATTTGGATAGTTATGATCTCGTAGGCTCATGCACGTTTAACGTAAAGACGTTTAAATGTTTTTTATAAGGTAAATTATTCTTATGTGTTGAAACAGTTTTTGTTGGCATTCTGAGAACCTCGGCACAGCCATCTTTGGTTTTTGACGTAGATATTTTTTGACCAATTCTTTCTTGGATCTTTCTCGCTTCCGCTTTCCCTGCTCCCATCCGGAACCCCTGGCATCCGAAAAACAGGACGACGTATCTGTGCCCTATATTTCTCGCTCCATAGTCACAAGTATGAACTGCTTAATACAGAACACACTTCCAAAAACGAAGCCAAAAAACAGAATATTTCCTATCGCAAGTCTACTATAAAACACGTATGTACTCTATGTACTTTGTGTCCCGAATCGAACCAAATAAAATAAATAACATGTGATTTTGAAAAATCTTGATTTGTTTTCTTCAATATTTACAAAAAATAATCATGTACATATACAGCACGTATTGCGATTAAATTATTGAACCATCACGATATTTTTCGTCAAGAGTTTGGTATAAATAAATCGTCTCTAATTTTTGCAATTGAAATTCGAATCTCTTAAGCTCATTCAATTTGCTGAACAGAACGAGTTTTTGAATGTATAAGACACCTAGGTTCATGTTCAATTCATATGAATAAAACATTTCAAGACTGGAATATAAAAAATCCTGTCTTCTGTCGGTTGAACAACTTCATTCTTGGCACAACATTAGGAAATCACTTCCCTCACTGATTTTTCAAGCACTTTCATTTTCTTCCTATTCAATCCCTTTAAAATGCGAAATAGAAATTTGTCGTCGTCTTCTTGAATGGTATTTCATCTTGTTGTCTAAAAACTTGAACAATGGAAGCGCAGATCAAAATATTAGCATTGATTTTTGGCCTTGTTTAGCGTTTGTAACAGGCTGACCATTGTCACTTTGATCTCACTTATTTACACTCATATCGTACGATTACCTTTGTGGTTTGTTTATTCCTTCAATAGTTTTCTGAAACTTCTTTTGAACCATTTCCGCATCTTTTTCTAATTCAGACAAACTATTCTTAACAGTTAGACCAAATGAACAAGATTTGCCCAAATCAACTAAAGTAAAATACTTAAGTATGCATCTCGACACACATTCAGGATAGGAGGGAATAATTAGAAATAAAATTTAGAAAACTGAATTATATTATTATTGGCAATTATCAGTTTAAAATAAACTATTAATATACAAGGTAATACAAAAGAGGGTTGACTGTATTAATATTACTTAAATAAATTTAAAGTGAATTATGTTAATTGTAGAATAGAAAAGCATTAGAAGTCCTTTGAGACAATAACATTGCTAACTTAGTATAATAAGTTAAAATTAGAATACAATTAAATAATTACTTTTTAGATTATAAACTTCAATTTGGTATAAATCTTAATAGTGCAAATTATCACGAAATTTTTAAGAATTATTTTAATATTTGTATGTTTATTTTGTACAGTCAAGAAATAGTAGAAGAAAGTTACTTAATGAGTATTAACTAAAACTTAAATATTGATTTTATTTTAAGGACAGTTGGAGCGTGTATGGATATAATGATTGAGTGGATTATATTATTTTCCAAAACTATAAATATTAAATAGTTCCCTAAAAGCAGTAATTTCAAGTCGATAAGCTACGTTTCGTGCTTTATGTCAGTCAATTAAAAATGCCATTTAACTTTCGCATAAATAAATCTGCGATATACGACTTTATATATATATATAACATACATATTAGTACAATTATTCTTTTGCTAAGGTCACACAGCCATTGCCGTAATTAATCGTGCAAAACGCGAGCTGCAATAACCGACCGACCGTTTCACCTATAATTTATTTAACATGTGTTCATTGTACATTTTGTAAATTATATAATGGTTCCGCATACTACATACGCATCGTATTTGTAGGCGCCATTTACGTGATTCTATGATTCTATTTTCCATATTTTTGTTCTTTTTTTTTCACATAAATATTTGATTGAAAATAATTGTTTGTTTGTTTAATAATACACTATAATTGCAGTGAATATTTCACGATTTACGATTCTCTCGTTAATGTTACATGAAATCGAAAACTCCAGATTATATCATATTAAAGATTTGCGCGTAAATAAATAAAAACTAAATGTATGGAAAATGGGGCGAACCATATAATATTTATTTAATGACCGGCGGCCACCTTTAATAACATATTATATAGTGCATTATGTAATTGCTTAGTAATTTGTTTATTTGTTGTATATTTCGATAGAAGTTGTAGTTTTCTGATTGAACTTATGATCTGGCAGGAATCAATTTGTCGTGTCCCAGGCATAAAATTTGCTGGACACCGGAGATTATTTCGTAGATACGTCGTTCTGGAGTGTTTGAGTCTATGAATATCAAATACGAATATTCTAAGTAGTTTTATTGTACAATTGAGTGTTTTTGGGCAGAAGTGAACCATGTATGTGTTGATCTCCTGTTTTATTAACTAAGAGTTACATTCTTCTCTTAAGTTACACGTTAGCTAAAACTGTTCTTCGAAGACTTTATTTCAAAGACTAACAATAAATAACTATCGTTCAAAGACTAACTACTCAAGACTCTCTTGATAACTAACCAACTTGATTTTATATTAAGATCTTATTTTATAATAAGTAACTAATATCACTGGGGGTAGGGGATGAGTTTTCCTCGTGGGTGGAAAGTCACCCACTGATGTATACTTTTCTTATCCTAATATTAGGTATACAATAATAAGGAATTATATACAAAATAACGGTTATACATAACAAATTATATATATTTAAGATTCATTCAAAGAAAATATGTATTCAGATCATGTCATGAGTTTACAGTAAGTAGAATTATTATATTTATATATATTTGCAGCTAATTAAATATTTACTTAATGTAAAAAAAACTGTACTAAAAACCTTTTGTGATAGGTGTGAATTATATTTTTGCATATATATATATTCTTAGACGCACATCAAAGAGGGTAGTGCGTATGAAACTTTGAAAAGCGAATAAATGTTGCAGACGTCGTCCTCTCGGGGTTGGTAAATTTTGAATACACGTCTCATCTCGCATTTTACGCGATGCGCAAAACAGTGAGTGACTTGTGTACCAGAAGAAGACTCCCCGTCGCATCGGGGTCACCCTACCAAGAATACAAGTGCCTTAATCTATGACTTCTGAAAGAATGTATCAACTTTTAAAAAGGGAAATTACCATATCAAAATACACACAGTTTCCAAAGGACCCGGCGGTCCGCAAACAATCAGATGTCCGGACCAAGGACCGGAACTCCGGAGAATCCGACTGTCAGGATTATTCCGCTCAGGAGCGTTTCCTCACACTAAAACTTACATACACTGCAGACTCCATTATATTTCGCATATATAATAAAAAAATAACTTTCTACAAAAACAGAATTATATTACGTAGATGTTCTTTTTTCTAAAGTTTACATATAAATTAGAGAACACAAATTAATAGTAGATGACTACAAAATTTAAAATCTGTTATGTCGAAATATATATTGTCGTATTCATACAGATCATTTTTTTGTAAATTATTAATTGACTATTTTTGATTAAATATTAAATTTGCACGTATTATGCAATAATTTTAATACTTGAATATAGCCGATGTTTCAAAATTGACCCAATCCAGTTATATGAAAAAAGTTTAATATATACCAATTAAAACATAAACTATTGTTATTATACATTTATGGTAGCTTAAAATAATTTAAACAATTCTTAAATATTAAAGCAATAAATTTAATAAATTGAAAAGCAATTAAAATAATTTAAAATTTAATAAACTTTAGTTTTCCTGTTTATTCACTCGAAGAACAGAACATTTAGTTGGTCAATCTTAAAATTTCTATTGCGATTTGTTAAGGTATGTAACTAATTGTCGTATAACTAATGGTCGTATACCAAACATCAATTTTAGGACTTATATCAAGCTGGTCTTAGTAAAAGCGAATATTAATGGAAATGGTATGTTCTCAAATTGTAGAAATTGTAATTACATTCGAATAACGAGGTAATTCTGTTTTCTATAAATTGAATTGTTGAAGAGTTGAGGTTGTCCTATATCGGCTCCGCTCAAATTTCTGACATTAGATAATGGATGTCGGGAATTCAATACTGTCGGGAATTCATTCCAGTCGGGAGAGTGATTTTCACACAATCGATATAGACCCGCACTGCATATACAAAAAAGGAAATTTGAATTTATTTAGTCATATATTCTATGTTTTCTTCGTGAATTATATTGAGAATATACTAAATATTAATACTTTTGATGTTAATTTTAGATCTATGATATTTTAAATATTATTTATATATAGCATAACCCATATATATCATAATAAACACATTATATTTTATAAATTCAGATTGTAATAATTTATAATAATAATTATTCTATGTTTATTATTAAAGAATATATTCATACTATGAGACATAAACATCTATCAGATGTACTATTACATATGAAAGCTGTAGATTTTTATGTACTACAATTTAAATAATATTTTAGAAATTATATTGATACATTTATCTCAATTTCTGGTTAGCTTTTTATTAATTACGGTTTTATGATATATATTCTCTATGGGTGTTTATGAAACCGCATCTATTTTGATGAGCACCTGTATATTAAGCACACCTATAAATTGATAAATTGATCTTAATTCATATTTTTTTTATACAAAAGCAAATTTTAATGCAAATTTTAAAAGATTTGAATTAAAGTTTCAATCCGAAATATTCAAATATATAAAAATACATACATCTCGAGTGAAAATTACATTCATTTTTTTATTAAAAGTTATAAAATCTCTTCTTAAAAAAATGTAATATAATGTATTGACCAGTAAAAAAACAGAAAGGTTGGCTATCGACCATTGGTCTTTCTGGCCATAAATATTATATACAATGGAGAAACTAAATGAACATTATTGTTTACCAATTACATAAGTAGGAGAAAAAAATCATTATACAAAAAAGCAGACTCTGGGAATGGGAAAGTACTTAATTATTCATTCAGATAAAAGATCTCTTCTTATTTTATTTGTATTTTATTAAATTTATTATTTATAAATTGAATCAAACGGCAATCAGCCGAATTTAAATTATTGTAATAAATGTTAGTAAGCTTATGTCGGTGATGATATTGGGCTGTATGTGATTTATTTTAGGTAAATTACAATTATTATTCGTTTTATTTTATGTTGTTAAATTAATCGGATTACATAAAAAAAACTGTTACAGCGTATTTTATTTAATACTCTTTTAAGTAAATACAAATCGGATTATGTTCCATGAAAAATACATTCTGAAGCTTTAATGATCCATTCGATAACCGTCTGTGAAACAAACCAAAAATCTATTTTGTATTTGTACTCGTGATTTTAGTAACATTGTTTCAAGATCGTCGTATAATCATGTTGAGCAGTGCATTTGCAGAGTGAGAAAGGATTGAATAATCCTGTGAATAAAATGAAATATAAAGTAGGATGGCGGTGTGCGACTGCTTTGTGTTCGGCGCAGTATATTTGTCGGGTATTTTAGGGACACATGGAAGATCTTACACGAAATGAACAAATGGCATTCTGTGAAGGCCCTAAGGTGCCATTACTCGCGGTCGGTCCGACTGAAGATAAACGGCCTCCAAGATCTCTGAGTGTGCATCTAGTACTCATTGCGAACCCATCACACCGACATTTCGTTGCGGCGAGGAACCTTCATTCCTTTCCACCCTCCGACTTCACAGTCGTCGCGCGCGCCCCCATCGTCATCATCCACCCTCCACATCGAAAAAAAAAACACTTTTGCACTTCCCTCCGATAAAATAAATATACCAACCTCCTCCCACCCTTCACGTAACGCACAATTTAATCCACCGTTGGGACATGAAAAATCACATAATTACTCTAAAAAATAATTGTGCTCCGTTTATCATTGCAGGTGATGAATCAAAATACCGATGAAGTAATGAACACGTAAAGGAGATTAATGATTATTTTGCACACCGTAAGTAAAGTGCTTAATCAATGATCATTACTTTTCAAAAATCCTAATATCAAATACAAATACATCAATACTACTTTGAGGATTGTCTTAGAATACAAAAATAAACATATGCTATTTTGGGACCTACAAAAAATAGTTAAGAATTATCTGCAATTATAGAGTTGATGGAGCGATAAGGTTACGGCATTATCTATTTTTGAGTTCCTACAGTTACCACCATGTGTATATTATTTGATGATATCTTTAATTTTATATGGCTGTAACAGATATAGCATATATTTTCTGGATTTGTTTTATTATGAAATTAATATTATTATAGTTAAGAATTGAAACAGTTCGGTATATTGGTGGATTATTTGAAAATGCAATATAAGTGGAATTGTCCGCTCTTACAGTTTTGTAATATATCAGGTTTTATCGATAGTTATTTCGTATAAGTTTCATATAAAATATAGAACAATATAGTCGAAATGATAATATGTATTGCTACATATTCAATCATCTACAACAATATAGATTGGTATCAATCAATATGGAAACTGTGAACAAAGTAATATGTAAAATGTGTGTTAAAGAGCTCACGATTAATATGGAGACCTAATTATGATTCTTTACCCTAATCATGACCATCTTTCACATTATTGATTATATACTTGAGACAGAAGTACCAATTTATCTTAACTATTAGACACACTAAACATTATAACTAGAGTCAATTAGTTTTTTTGGTCTACTAGTTTATATGGCACGAAATGTATATTATAGCTAATTATACTATATAAATCCTCGAATATGGTTTTCCCCTACTCTCCCAATGCCGAAACTCTGTCCTGAAAAGTCTCTCCGTTCGTATCCTCAGGATCCGCCATCCAAATAACCCGCTCCATAACCCTTTGAATGACTTTCTCTATTCCAAAACCAAAATTGTTTCAGTCCTCAATAAGTACCTCTCCCTTTCCCAAATTCATCTGAAAAGGCTCCAATTTATCCTACAATATAAGCATCCCAGACTAATCCTATTCCAGTATCTATTATCCCTATAATTATTTTCCTTCTCTTTCCCAGAGGCTGCCTTTTTTGTATAATGATAATTTTTGTCTTCTTTTTATACATTTTGTTTCTATACTGTACATAATATTCATGGCCAATAAATTATATTATATTTATTAATATATATTTAGTGTTAAGTTGTGAATATACCTACTTTCGAATAATAAATTCTTACTTAAATTAACATAACTAGTCCTAATGTTCAACAATAATCTTAAATCCTGCTATTCTATAGTCTGGTTAGAAAATATCTGAAGAAACTTCATTTTAGTTCATAAAATAAAAATAACTTTACACAAAATTAGTTTTACTTTGATAGCCCTTTGGTCAAATTTGTGACTAATTAAGTTTATTATTATTATTATTTTTGTATATATACATAAGATTTTTCTTGTTATACAATCAAGTATTCATCTTACAGAACTGAGACAACAAACAGAAGAACAGCAATAACATATAACTTAACAAATCGAATAAATAGTAGAGATTGTAATATTCTAATTATATTAACAGTGTATATTTAAATAATGTTGATTGTTACCACTTCAATTAATTTGTTTTGTCATGAATTAATTGGTATTGGATTTTATCGTACGTAATTATTTCATGAATATATGAAATTACTGAATTCTATTATGTAATAATTAATCAAAAATATTATTAAATGGGCGGAAATAGAATAAAATCAATAATTTCAATTTTTATTATTAAATATTATTTTGATGAGTCATCATACCTTAAAATGCAATAACGACATACTAAATGTGACCCGTTTATAACTAATAGTTCAACCCTATTAATCATCTTCTAATTGATATTTAGTAGTTTCTGATTTTTTCAATTTTAAATATTTTGGGTCCCGAAATCATAATTAGGATAATAATAATAAAATTTTCATACTATTAGCCACATTATTCCGATTTGAGAAACACGTTGAGAATTTAAATCTACGAGAACATATTAAATTTTATTTATATAAAGTAAATTTTATATCACTTTAAAGATTTGAAACATAATAGAACAAGTTGATATTATTTTGTTGTTTGCATAGTTTTAGTATTTACACGTATGTAAAATACCAATGACATTTTTTGCACAATGGAATCATCAAGTATTTATCTCGTCCGTTATTTATGATTATTATGATTGTACACCATCCCTCCATACTGTTAAACAGCGTAGCAAAAGAGCGTTTTCTCTGCTCCTTTACCTAAAAGGCATTGTGATAATAATGGCCGATGTAACTTTTAGAAAGACATTGTTCCCCGTTGCATGTCCTTTATGCGCGCTACATTACTGTGAGCTTAAGGACACGGAAGGTAAGTGCACATGGGCTTTACATTATCAACTTCATAATTACAAGCGGAAATTGCACACCTATCAGCCGAAAACAATAAATTCCCCTACAGATTCCACTTCCGGTTTCGCAATGCTAAAGCAAGACACACCATCTCCCCACCAAAACCAGCTAATTTAATTGAAAGTATTCCGCAAGTGCAAAGACTTGAGACAGAAACGTAATCCTCGGGTTTTGCAAATTTCACCGTTGTTACATGCAAACATACGTATATATATACATACACTCACCAACCCACACATTTGTGGCTTCTCCGCCACCGCCGAAACATAGAACTTGGAACATGGGGCATTTCGCTAACAAATAATTAAATACTCGTGCATCAGGCTTCGTGAGTTTTTGTTTGCATGCAAATTTCCGAAACTGTACAAGCGATAATTGAAATGAAATAATAATTATTAAAACACGGCGCGGCGCAAACTTGCATGAAATTATTTTACCTGTTTTCTCTCTTTTTTTTTGCACTTCGTTTCTATTTTTATATTTTCTCGCTACTCGCTTTCATTTTTCGTTTTGTTTCTACTTTTTTGCGCTTTTTATGCGTTCGTTTTTAGCGGAACAAAAATATAACGTGCACCTTAAATGCATTAATTATATTTTGATAAAAACTCCAATTAAAATGGTAATTAATTTTAATGAAACAGTTCATTGTGATATAGAACGTATCCATCGTAGTCGTTAATAAACATTTTTTCTATCTTAGAATTTTGTAAACTTGATCAATAATTAAAACACATAATCTACTAGAATTAAATGAACTTTTATAAAAAAAAATATTTATATGTATACTATATATTATAGAAACCTATTTTATGTATAAGATTTAGAATACTATGCAAAATAGAGTGAACATTTCAAAATTAGTCAGTTTTCATTTTTTCCTCTTTATTTCACATTAAAACTGTCCCATAATTATACTTTAGGATATTTAAGCAATAATTGGAATAACTTAAAAAACATGGCAAATCTAGAAATATTGGAATGACATTAAGTACATAAATTGAATTTACAAAAATTTAATCATATGAAGTTTAATTTTATAAATAAATAATATATATCTACGTGAATAAAATATAAACCAAAATAATACTAATACTCTGAAAATAAAACACAAATATTTCCACTACTGCAAAGGGCTATAAGACCAGGAAAATAATACTAATGTGTAAAATATAATCCAGAAAACATACATCAAACTTAAAGCGGAAGTTTAATTACTGCCAAAATGTGCTCGTAAAGAGTTCGATCAGGAAATCGGATACCAAAACCCTCAAAGCAGATCAATTTATAAATTGATGATTGAGTTGTCTAACCCCCGACTGTCAGTGCCCTAAAATTTCCAGCTCTAGCCTTCATCTTGCACTTAATCCAATTTGTATGTAGAGTAAAATTAAGCTTAAGGTATAAATAATACATAAGCTTACAACAAAAATAGAAATATCCATTTGGAAATACTTTACAATTTTAATTAAGTTTTACTAAAATATAAAACCCCCTTTATAAAAAGTATAAAACTAATAATTTAAATAAATCATTACTTAGATATGTAGGAAATAAATTAAAGTATAAAATAAATAAATTAGTAATATAAACTTAATGTATATCAATTGTTAAAAAAACAAACAAAAATGTTATTTATTAGAAAATGCCATACGAACCTATTTTACGAATCAAAAACATTTTTTAACTTCAATAACAGGAAAAATGCAAGAATTGGAATATATGCTTTGCACTTGCTTGTCTTGCTTAAATCTTTGAAGCATGAAAACTCGTTCTTTGCTTGTATGTCATGTTATTTTTCGTGTCGGGTTTTTTGTTGAGTGAATTTATTTAATTCAGCCTAAGTGGCTCTTGTGTTTGTGGGTAGCAATAGCGTCCATGGCTGCTTATTGCTCTTGTCTGTGTGGTTTTGTCTTATTCTTGTTCTCTGAGTAGGGCTGTTTTGGGACGGTTATGCTTCATTGGGGTGCGCTCGTCGTAGTCCACTGCTGCTCTGAAAAGCGGGTTTCGGTGGTCTTTGGTCTTGTCGAAGAACTTTGCGGCATTCTTTGTTATTGTGTCCCAAATGGATGGTATATTTGTATCTGATCTAACATGGGAATTCCTCATGTACCATGGCGCATCCAGGACAAGTCTTAGGATCCTGTTTTGGATTCTTGTAGTGTAGAGCATGGCTGGTCTTATAATTGTTTTGTACAGTAGGAGTTTACTCTCTGTGGCTAATTTGCTTTTGCTGTTTAGCATTCCGTAGATTTTCTTTACGGTCCCATAGATCGCGTTTCTGCGATTTTGAATATGAATACCGAAGCAGTGTCCTCTGTCGAATGTGACGCCTAGGTATTTGGCCAAAGGTTGCCAGGGGATTGTGGTGTCAAATATGGTGACCACTCCTTCGGGTATGATCGTTTGGCCCGTTGATTCCCGCCTCTTTGTCATCAGGATGGCGACGCTCTTGGTCGGGTTCACGTCTATCCTCCAGAGTCTGAGCCATTCTTCCATCTCGTTCATGGCTTCCTGTAAAAATGCAGTTACATAATACTTACTTGCGTGCTGTACTAGCACTTCGGTGTCGTCTGCGTAGTTCGCCGTGATTGTTGAGGTTTTGGAGGGCTTGGGTACATCCGACATATACATATTGTAAAGGATGCTTTGCACTGTGTAAAAAAAGAAAATAAATATAAAATCAAACTCACAAATATTAATTTTCAACAGGAATGATCAGATTATTTTCCAATTATCTTTGTTCATAACCCGAAGTTCGTGAACCCGTACTGATCCGTGGATCAAATGGTACCGGACCGCATAAGGAACATTACATTATTTCCAGTTTATTTACCAAATATAAACAAACAAGCAAGTCACAGTAAAATGATCAAATGTTGACTGGTCTAGAGAGCAATGAGTTAGGCAACGTTGCGACTTAACCAACCTCACCCTATATACTTATCTTTATATTAAATCAGTGAAACGTTTCTAAAAGTAACAAGGTGTTTGTATACAGCCGGCAGTTACATTGCGATTTAAAAATGGAAAGACGGCATGCGGGTGTAATAAATATGGAGAAGCATATCGGCTGGACTATTCAATTGACAATCTTAAAGCTCTGTTTTGTAAGAAACATAGTTCAGAACTGAAGTATAAGATAATATCCACTATTTATCATAAACACTTGTAACACAACTGGAGTGTTCAATTTAATGAGTATCAATTATCCTGCATTATAGTACAACGTGAAAAATGTTCATGGAATTGCCTAACGTGAGAGAACTATACAGAATCCCGAAAGGTATCATATAGCAATATTGCAACAATGAGCACGTTTGACAACAGGCTGGTCGTATTCTATGAAATCACAGTCAACATTGTGTCAGTTAAGAGATCGCAACAACCTGGAATAATTGAACTCGATGCAATAACTTAAAGGAAATAACACTAAAAAAGACTTTTTCAAGTCTTCGTTGTCCTGTAGTATTTCTGAATCCATTTACTCCATAAGACATTGGGCGCTATATATTACATTATCTCTTCCTGCGTCGCACTATTAACTATTTTCCGGTATCCCTTGTTAATACATATGTATTTTTTGTTTGAATGTATTTGATTAATTATGAAATACGTTTTTTATTAATCTGTAAAGATCTGTTAATCTGTATGTAGTGAAGGTAGTCTATACGTAGCTGGAATATGTAAATGTTTAATTAGTACAAATGCTAATATCTAGCCACTGGAGCTTACGGACTTTCCCGTATTTTAAATAATAAAATCCTCTCTCACTACATCTAATTACGACATTTTTTCCTCATCCCTTCCGGCCGAGTTGAAAAAAAATCCAAATGCACATTTCAATTTTTAATTAAAGTCTACATTAAATTTACAAGTCTAATCAAAGAAAAATCCTGAGCCCCCCGAAGTTAATAAATAAAAGGAGACCGCCGAGAAGGAGGAGAACCGAAAAAATATCGTTAGAGCGAAGTTTACTTCCTGAACTTTTATAAATAGATTTCATGCAGTTATTTTCCTCGTTCTTTAATCCCCCAAAGGTTAAATATTATGCATCCATTTTACTTTTATTTTAAAATGCAGCGCAACATTTGAACAGTTCTCTCCCCCTAAAGACCTCTAATTTGAAATTATGCAAATTAAAACGGAATTCGCAGCGGAGCAGGATTCTTTTCGGAATTATTTAGCAATAATTAATAATCGATATATGCCACGAACCGAAAAACAAACTGCTTTGTGCGCTGAAAAACATAGTTTTAAAAATGCTGCTCATTCCCAAAGATTTCATCTCACGTTCCGCGCTGATACGTTGACGCTTTTTTTTGTTTTGGAGCTGCATTTACCATAGGAATTTCATTTAAAATTTGTGAAACTTGCATACGCGCTATCAGTAAATAATTAACATATTTCTTGTATATAACATATTTCTCGTATATATAATACTTTATTATATATATAAATTTCATATCGATAACACGGCGCAGTCACGGCATATTTGTGCACGATATTGCAACGGCGTATAAATGTCATATATACTACTTATACTGTTTCTGTAATTTATTGAAAATTTTAATCCCTGCCGATTTATATTACTGATAACATTATTATAGTCTAGTCGATATTACTGCGACGTAGTAAATTGTCTGATAATATTTTATTATAAGATTTAAGTTACAATATTATCAGAATTAACATAAAATTTGATTAGGTGAATGACGTTTTAAAAATCATAATGTTAGTGTAACTAAATTATTATATATAGTATCATTATTTTTCTTCATAATATATATCTTCTAGCGAATTTCTTGCAATTAATTCAACAATTTTTATTATTATTTATGAAAATCTACAATCACAAATATAAAAGTACAGTTATTACATAATTAGATTAAATTGCCAATGATAATTATATTGAATATATACATAATAGTTGCTTAAAAAACTTTTACCTTGTTTATCGATTAGCTGTTTTTGTTTGAATAGCTGGAAAGCATTATCATTATTATATACTGAATTATTCATAATCGTAATAGAAAACAAATCAAGTGCTATGTAAATTTACTATAATAAAAAATCACATATTAATAATTAAAATGATAGAACAAAGATTGAAAACCATATTATTATTTATTTTAATATCTACATTGGTCCAACTTGGTCCAAAGGGCCGAGGTCTTTCTGCTCGAATACCATTTTTAATGTGTTGATGCAATGTATAATTTTTGTTCTCAGAATTACAGTTCAATATTTTCAACTTGATTTACATATTTTTTTTTGGATTACTTAAAAAAAAAAATTTACTAAAGTAAAGTTTAATTTTCCAAAATTTACCTAAAGAGACAAATTTTTACTTATTCATAATGATTCGATTTGCCTACTCCAGGCAGCTTCATTTTTAGAAAAGTTACTGACAGAGGTGATTTTTGGGTACTACTAGTCATAATAAAAGGTTTAACTGCAACTTCGAAAGAAAATTGACTCACAATGATTTTAATGTTTAAAGATAATGAAATTTTAGAATTGTACCTTCCTATACTAGTAATTATTTCTAGTTAGATAATTTCAATACATTTTAATGTTAAATCTTCCAGAACTATACATATTATACTACTAATATGCTTGAACGAATGCAATACATTATATTTATTATTAATCATTATTTATATATCTTTAAATTACTAAACTTGATTTCTCTAAGATATCTTTATTTACAGCTATTTGACAAATATATGACTTCGGTTAAATCTATATAAAGTTACATTTTGAATATGTTATATATTACTTCTATTGATTGGTATTCTATTTAATTTCATATATTATAAAACGTAGCTACATGGCTTGTATTACTACATCAATATATTTAATGTTTTTATAGTGAAAATATATGCGCGAACCGATGTTATTTAATAGATTCAAGCTCACAGCAAACTAAATAGCAAATATGCATTGTTTGAAATCGAATTTTTAAAAATTGCATAAACAGCACATAAAAAGGCTTTAACATGTAAAGAGGAAAAACTGTATCATATATATCCATCCATATATATAAACAAATATAGCATAATTTATTGGCCATTTATAAAAAATAAAATATAATTCCAAATATAAATCCAAACATAATAAAAATAATAAAAAAAACTAATAAGTAGGGTCTACTTATAATTATCCTACACAAATTGACATAAACTGGCAATAAGTATATGCTTTTGATATGATAGGAATAATTTACCATTGGAAATTATTCACATAGATATAAATATATACAAAAATAATAATAATTATGAAATAAACAAATTTCTATTCTAAAATATAAATGGGAGATCAAATGTTATGCCTTTTAATTCCATAAGTAGTTTCACCTTTATTATGTTGGTTTATATCCAAAATGGATGATTTTGCAATACATTTTTGTATATTTCATTTTCACTTTTATAGGTATTGCTATTTATTTGTAGTTATCCGATAAATATTTGTATAATGAGTTTTATTATAATTTCTATTAATCTATACTCAATTTCTGTTTAAGAATATATTCACTTCTTAATTTCTATTTTATAGAACGATTTGATCTTAAGAATAGAAGATACTAGATATTTGTCACGTCTAATGATGTCTGCGTATCTGAAGTGCAGGGGCGTTTTGTAGGCTTATCTTAACGGCCCAGCCAGCCACACATAATAAACAACACGGTCTACACTCTATTAATATCTATGCTTCTCGTAGAAATCTTCTGGGCCAAACGAGACCCTTGCAGCGGCAGAGGAGACCCTCGTTGCATAATTTATAAATTACATTTTATGAGGGGACAAGAAACGGGCATCAAATAACAATATTGCAGTTGCCGCTTGCACACTTACTAATTACATTGAATTTTCATGTAATCTTCTTGCAAGTAAAGCGCGAATTTAGTATTTATGAAAGAACGACTAGCGAATGCCCGGCGTTTCTTAGGCAGGTCCTTCGCAACGTTCTATGGGCCATTAACACGACCCAGACGGAATCACCTCATTTCCAAAACTAAAAGCCATCCCGTCGTCTGGAGTGTCGTACGAATGCAACACTGCCAATTATTGTTGTATTTAGTTGTAGTAAATCCGAGAAAGGGATAGTATTTATTTATCCAGGAGGTTCCTAGCATTTACCCAAATTGAATTCCTGCTCTGATCCCGAGAGGAAGGGGACCGAAAAAGGGGCGAAGAATCGAATTATCAGCATTCTCCCTATCATCATTTGTCTGCGGTTCTATGGTGGCATTCGGGCATCATTCTTTAGCCTACTGATAAACTAGTAGTTTATTCCCCCACACGCAAAGCTCTAAAACATTGAATATTTGTTTCTGAGATGGTCAGCAGAAGTCTTTCTTGTAAATTACAAATATATATATATAACGTAAGCTCACTTTTATTCTTTGCATGGCTTTAGAAAGAACTTCGAAATATAATGCAATAAATAAAAAAATCACCCCTCCGCACGTACATATATATGTATGGAGGTAAAGAATAAAACATCGTACAATATATTTCACGTGCTCAATCCCACAGAGATTCCGTTGTCGTGTATCGGCGCAAAAGTCACCTGTTTTACTTTTTATGGCTTCCTATCCGGAGGACAATAATTGATGACAACTTGGAATATTTATACAGGATGACAATGTATTTCCTTCCGTCCGTTTTTCAGTGCTCTTCTTCATTTTTTGCTCACGGTCTTTCACAAATATATCACACAAAATTACATTAAGGTATGTTAGAATTGAATTATTAAATTTTAATATTAATGCTCTATAGAGGGGGGAAGGACGGACTGTCAATAACCCTCTTTATTAATTAATTCTCTGTAATTGTTTTTCATAATTTTAAATGTATATTTGTTGCAACTTATAACTAAATATATACTATAGTTTAATAATGTATGGAGTTTGGACCAAAGATCTATGGACCAGAGCCATTCTACCCTGTAATATATCTTTATGTGAATGGAAACATTCTAGAATGTCATCCAACCTTTTCCATAGTTCATCAACTTTTTTATATTGATTAAATATTATTTATATTGTTTGAATGTTTATTTATTGTGATAAATGGAGTTGGTTTTCACTCGTTAAAATTGATAACATTTCAATTTTCGAATATTATGTCGATATTTAACAATAGTCACAATAGTCTTAATTATTCAAAACAAACATAGTTTAATATAAGACCTAAATATAAGTGTATTGAGTAATTTTCAAAATTTATTGACATTTTTAAAATTGCATATTAGTGAGAAGCACTCTTTAAGCCAAGTAATTAATCTTTTTATACATTTTCTTCATAGACTAAATGTTCTGGAATAATATTAAATTATTATGAAAACAGGAAGTATTATTTACAAAATATAAACTTTAATGAAATACAGTTCCACAGATAAATCATTTTCTTTCTACACTATTTATATGTACTTTACCGGAGCTGTATATTCTATTTTTTTTTTCTACTCGGTTATTACTTTTGTTTCATATTTTATAAATAATGTATAGCACCTTGACATCGATTTTTCTGCTCTTGAAGTTTCTCCCGGGGTCCGAAAGAAAAAAACGTAAAGTCTTGTCCACTCGGTGAGAGCCCTGGCCCCGATGCATGCCCACGTATATACCTATATTCCTGTGTATATTATATTTTACTTTTAAATAAAACTTCGCTTATATCTCTGTCAACATCCTAAATATTTATATACAATATATTTATATAAAAAAAACTGGACCATAAATTGACCATCCTCGGAACGAGCCATATATCAAACAATAAATAAAACTAAACTAGGACAAAGCGAAACAAGCAAAAGGAACATGATATTACGTACTGCTTGCTTCGTATCACGCTCTAAATAAAACGTCTGTACTTGGGAATGTTGGAAAACGTAGTTAATACATAAAATGCACACAACGTGGAGCATATCATTCATACTCCAGCATTATTCAAACATGTTGTAAATACAAATGAGGATTATAGTTTTTTTTTGAGTTATTATTATAGCCGTTTAAATTAATTCATGCTTTTTGTCAATAATAATTGTATAATATATAATTTATTGAAAAATTATCTACATAAGGGATATTGGCCGCAGCAGTCGCAGGGATATATGTATTTATAAAACAGAATTCTGAAAATTGTGACATTATTGCGTTTGTATTTGTTTATAAATCAAATACAATATCAATAATGCCACAATTTTCTATAAGTCAGTTAAGAAAATACATGTAAATATGTAATACTATAAATTACTTCAATACCTCATTTAATGGTTGGCATTAACAAGCATGCAGATTTAAGCGAACGCCCTATAAATATTACCAAAGGAAAAAGCAAATTGCTTTCATGAAATGACAATAAATCTATTCAAAAATATATTTTTAATTACAAGGATTAGAGAATGTTAAAAAGGATATTAGAAATTTGTAGAAGTGGAGTTTTTTCTATGGTAGATTAAGGAAACGAAATAGAGAAAAGAGGTTTTGAGACAAGAATCACTAATATTATAAGTAACTATTTAAGTGAAAGAAAAATAAAAATAAGAAGTGAGCAAGGAGTAGCTGAAATAACCATCACTAGCGGCGTCCCGCAAGGATCGGTGCTAGAACCAACATTATGGAACATAGCATACGATGCCGTCCTATAAATCGTAAAACGAGCAGGAGTCACAGTGTTGAGATACGCGCAAGACCTGGCAGTCTTAGAGGTCGCAAAAACTGAAGAGGGCTTGATGGAATCGGCAAACCTGGCAGTTGTCAACATAAAAGCCTGGATGAGCAGCAAGAGTCTCAGCTTAGCACCTGAAAAGACAGAAGCAGTACTGTTGGTAGGAAGAAGACAAACAATACCGATCACCTTCCGAGTTTCGGAAGCAGTCATTGTGCCTGGAATGTCATAGTTGGGTACATGAAAGGCATCATCAGCAGAAAGGAGAAAGAAAGGCACAGATATGCACTGAGCCAGTATAGAGACAGAGGTGCGGAGAAACTTGCACCAATAAAAACCGCATGGTCAGAAAGACAATGGATAACTCCGGGTCCTGCATGCTTGTTTGAGTGGGGAGTTTTAGGGCGTAGAAATCGCACAGTACCACGGTTCCTGCTCCAGCCGTGGTCCCTTCTGAAGGTTTCGACTCCTTCATTTTAAATATTTTTACATAGATTAGGATTTTGAAAATGTTTGCTACTTAAAACTTTAAATTGTATAGAAAATAAGAATAGTTTTTTGAGAGAATATCAATTGGATATTAGCAAAAGACGTATGTTCAATAGCCTTTCTAATGGATTATTATTTTTGTTTTTATTATGATTTGAATTAATCAATAATTATAGTAAAGTATTAAATAAATCTGTTTTCTATTTCTCTGTTAATGTCATATTTTTGTTGTACTAATCAGCATTATATGATTGTCAGTTACGTTCTATTGCAATCCGATAAATACTAGAAGTTGAAAGAGAAAAATTCTCATTGCAGTGAAGATATATTAAAGGTGGACGTTGGATTTAAATTCCATAAAACGTTATTATGTGAATTTTTATAAAGAAATATCAATGGAATCGAGGACAGCATAGGCGATTACATACATGCATATTTTCTCTCTCTACCTATCAATATTTTCATGAAAGGTTTATATCAAATCGCTTGCGTGTTTAGGCTCTGATGTGTGCTTCGGGCATCACGCCATTACTTCAACGCCTTTTATTATAAAGCATATTTATTTATATGCTGCATAATGTTTAGCCAATAAAATGTATTCCCTAAAAAAGCATTTATTATCGGCAGTTTCTCAAAATATTTTTTTTAACTTAATCAATTTTTGGGCGTTTGAAATGGAAGTTAACGGAGGATATAAAAACATTTTCGACAACTGTTCTACATCGCCTTTCGCTGTAATCAACAATGAGTCATTAATTGCCATATATTGAATTATCACCGAGGATTGAAAGTGATATCTTTAGGTTACTATGAAGCAATGAAAAAGGTGAATGGCACCAAGATACATACTAAAGCCGAGACTAGTAAGATCTCCATTCGAAAAAGATAAATATTAGTGCTTGGTGGAAGACTGTAAAGGTGTGATATATTGAGAAATACTAGAAAAGTACAAGTATTTGACAGTGAACGCTAGCTCGCTCAACTTTATAGCGTGAACGAAGAAATTAGACAGAATAGTGCTGATCGATTACTAACTACGTAAAGCTTTTTTGCGCACACACTCTACAAAAACAGCAAGAAGACTCTGAATAATCTTATGTAGGTGGTTTACCACATCGGCCATACTCTCCAGTCGTTATGCCAACAGATTATCGACATTTTCATGTCAAACAAATGAGAGCCGTAATCTTCGCAAATGATGAAGATCTCAAAAATTGCTTCACCCACTTCTTTAACATACAATCAAGAGATTTTTGGCGAGACGGTAACAACATGTTGATCGATAGATGGTAATAGGTACATGGATTAATTTGTTGTTGTGATTATTATTTTCTTCAATCAATTTTTAAAATCGGGAATTTGCTACATAACCTTATAGTATATTTGAGAGCTAAGCAAATTTGTACAGCACATATTAATGTACATACATATTACTTTAAGTATGCACTAATTGGTTGTATTCAAAAATAAATATAATAAAGTTTTTCAAATCATGATCATATCGATATGATATTTTTTAAACTTGACCTTAAATGTTTAATTAAAACATTTAATTATTTCCTTAATATATATAAGTTTACACACTTATGTATATTAAGTAAGAGCTTATTGCATTAAAAAATGAACAAAATAAGTTTCTAAAATTATAATCTACTGATGATTAATAATAAATTTGAAACTAACCGTTTCATTACTACATAGGAATAAAACGATGTATTCCTATCTGAAATATAATAAAATTAGTTGAAATCGAGCGGCGTTTCAGGCGGTGGCAAAAAAAGTACGCGTTGCAATTTTTATTCAATCTCACGTTCAGTTTAATTCACATCTTACTCTGCACCTGCCCTTTCCTTTTGCACTTCATTTTTTCGAACCAGGCGATATTATATATTGGCTCAGGAATCGCGGAAACAATAAAAACCATTATTGGATTATGGAATATGGAAATTCTTAATTTCTACATCAGCACAATTTTTCATAATAATAATAATAAGAATGGTATTCCGCTCACGTCCATATTTAGGACTACGAGCACGACGATAGTGGTCTGCCATAAATTACGAACTTACGCGAAATCCGAATCCATTATTTCCAATTCTAAACCATATTTTATTATTACCATTGTGATTGTCGATTGATTCATCAAAGTGATTACTATAAATAACATATCTGAGATTATTACAAATAAATTAAATATAATGTTTATAATATACACATTAAAAATCTAATAAAATAATGTTGAATTAACTACCATAACCCATTTGAATCATAATGAAATATTATAATAATTCTATTTATATATATATCATATAAATGTAATTAAATCAGCGAAGAAAATCACTTATTTTTATCTAATTAAATGTAAATTCAGTAATGTACATAATAAGAAACATGCAAAAGGATATACATTTGCAATTCGTTTTGTCTATAAGCTTCCAGTACATTAGTGGGATACAAGTGTATCTCAAAGTATTTACTTTGTCTGTTGTACCAGTATAGACGACTTTATGACTAATTTTCAAAACCACTAACAATATAATATAGTTTCATTCTCGCCATGCAACTGTCCTCCAATTCGATACATGAAAATAATATTTTAGACAGTACGCAAACTAAAGATGGACAGTATCATATGTGTCTTCAAAAGATTATAGAATAACAAAAATCTTTTTCATATTGTAATAACATGAGAAAATGGCAATTATTCGTCTTATAAATATATTATATTTCGAATTATGACCATTTTTATTTGGATTTTTCTAATTTTTCTTTTTCAATTTATTGGATTTTATAGAATGTATATGTTTCCTTTATTTATGTTTGTTTTTGTATATAAATTATAAATTTTGTACTCTCTGGGCAGATTGCCCTCGGTCATTAGCCCTTTGGCCGAATTTGGACCAATAAAGATGTTGAAATAAAAATATAAGTTAATATAATATATACAAGAAAATACTAATTTTCATGAATATTTGATTAAATATTAGAAGAAAATATTCGATTCTTATAAAACAGAAATTTCATAAACCTGATGTTTCTTTATATTTTTTTATAGTATTAATTTTACCAATTGTCATATACATTACATATAGTTTAAATAAATAATCTTACAACTGTGTTTCGTATATTGGAGTCTTAATTCAATCAAGTGATTAAAAATAGAAAGATCTAGGTGAATACTTCTTTTGTCCAATATGTGGTCAATAAATATGTTTACTTGTAAAATATAATTATATATTACATTTGCTAAATCTATTCACATTTTTTCGAAGTCAGCGAAAGAATTTCTTCTATTTTAGTTTAGATTATGGTGAGAAATTTGATTTAAATTATATATTGTATTGAAATATATTAGAATATTGTTTTATTGGTAACAATGGAATACAATTAATTTACATTCACTTTCGAGTTTTAACTGAACGTTATAATAAATTCGAAAGGGAAATATGGTTGGTATTTTTACTATTTTAAGCTTTTTTGTTTTGAACATGAATAAAATGTCTTTTATGAACCGTTATTTGTAAAAATTGCAGTCCAACACAAAGTTTTTTGTCTTTGATGTTTTTGTATAACGTGCAGACTCTTATTCCTTTCTACATTTTCTTATTGGTAGCTTGGGTCAATTCCATGAACACCGGATAATCTTTGTGTGCATATGTGCGTGCGTGTGTGTCTGTGTTGTGTGTACGTCTCGTGTGGATTCGTCACCCTCCCATATAATAACCTCACGCAAGCAGGGTCTTTGTGAAAATGAAATGTCCACCTTTTCGGATACTTTTATGTCGTCTGGGGAGAAGAAACCTTAACGAGCAAACACACAAACAGGTTCACGCACCGCATGCATTTACACGCAATCCATGACAAGATAAATGGCTATTAAACAATGGAAATGCATTCTTCCCAAAAAAAATAAATACAAGCACACAAAATATACTTATTTTGGTATGTGTATGTCGTTCGGACATGTTATTTTTTAGATTAGGTTTTTCTACCCTTCATGAAAAACTTCTTTATGTGTGAATGTGTGCTTATTATAGTTATATTGAACATAGTACAATAAATATAGTAGCACCTGGTTTAATACTTAGGATGAGCGTTAAATTTATCGATATTTTGGTTATCTAGAGATAATTAAATTTTAATGGCAGAAGTCATATTACGTCAATTTTTTATATCAAAAATATAAATTTAGTCTACTTAAATGGTTATTTGGCTGCAGTCTTTCCGCACTTGCAATCATGCTAACTTTTCACAAATATTTAACCAGTATTATTATAATGTAAGTTTATTAGATTATTATGAAAATTATCAATTTTTTACATTGTTAAAAAAAACTTTATGAGTATTAATTGGTGTGTATTTTAAATTATATTTGTTAATTACTTAAAATGTATAATGTATGTACATATTTAATTGGTTATTAATAAGCGATGTGAATTATGAACATGCGGACGTGACTTTTCCATATGAATATTATCGTTTTTAATGAATTGTTTATTGTATCGATCTGTTATTATTTTGGTTGAAATTAATAATTAGTGCTATACGTAAATGGAAATGAAAACATCTTGTTTCATAGTAATTACATTGCCCAAATTACATTAATTAAAAAAAGTATATTTTAAAACAAACAACAATAACAATCACAATTATAATCACAAAAATAAATAAATATATATAACGATTGGTCCTTTCCTTATCCTCACCAGGATCCATCATCCAAACAATAACAACCATCCAAATGACCTCTATTCCAAAACCAAAGTTGTTCCAGTCCTCTATAGATACGTCTCCCTTTTCATTAAATTCATCTCAAAAGACTCAAATCTCTTTCCAAATTTTGTATCCCTCGAAATACATCAACCCCTCCAAAATATAACTATTTCAAACTTACCCTATACCAGTATCTATTGTCCCTATAATTATGTTCTTTCCCTTTTCCACAGGCTGCCATTTTTTAAATAATGATATTTTTTTCCTTTTTATGTAATTGTTAAATAATATTGTTAATTTAGTTGACCATTGACGTATTATATTTATGGGCAGAAAGACCAATCGTCGATAGCCCTTTGGCTAGTATTTCTGCTATTGTTTTTATTGTTATTTTTAATTATTATTTTGCTTTTTTTAGTTGTTATTTTATTTAGAATTGTATTTTGTTTCATTGGCCAATAAATTATATTATTATTCAAAAGAAAAATTACTACTTTTCAATTAATTTATATCTATCAATTTCAAAATTGAATTGACATTTGGTTGAAAGAATTAAACGTTTTGGAAATTGAATTGAATTAAATATTGTTACTATGAAATTTGAAGAGTTTTCTTTATATTTTAGCATATTTCTTTCAAAATGTAAGTGAAAATAATTATA
>JAFMTC010000054.1:586699-614471 GCA_018845635.1 Nicrophorus orbicollis | reverse complement strand
AAAAAAAAAAAAAAAAAAAAAAAAAAAATTGTTACAAGGATATATGTTGATAAAAAATGAACTCTCCAAGCAAAAATTGATAATTTCTTTAATGAAATATGTACTATCTGTTTTGTTGCATTTGTTTGTTGCAGTTTTCAAATAGCTAAGTATTTTGTTTTTTATAATATATTTTTTCAAATTTATACAGTCACTAATACGGAATTTAACATACATACAAGTAAAAATAACGATAAAGTGTGGTAATATAAATATGTTCTCTTTTTTTTTCAAATTCTCCTGACTTACTTAATTATTTATTTAATAATAATAAAAGTATTATTTATCCGCAAACTGGGCCAAAGTGCTATCGATCAACGTCTTTCTGTCCATATTTATTTAATATTATTTGCAAATGTAGTGTGCCTCAGAATGGAATGTGGACTTCGTACATTAATCTCGTAGTTATGCGTTATGGAGTCTTATGAATGACGGTCTTATGAATATTAAATACTAATATACTTAAGAACTTTTATTCTTTAATAAAATGTTTTTATTAGATCAGAGTTAAACTCATTGAGTAAGAAGTAGAAGTATGAACCTATGAGCGTAATGTAACAGTAACCTTTAATAACACATCTAAGTGTATGTATAAAGCTATGCATAAAGTATCACTTATTTAACAAAGTCTATTTGAACATACAAAAGGGAAGATATATTTTTTAGGGACAGTAGTTTATTTAAATCGAATGATCTCTAAATAAAATTGCACATGGTTGTAAGACAAATTTTACGTTTAAAAATGTTAACTCATTTAATAATTATTTTTTACTTATAGATCAGTTAAATCTAGTTTTCTGAACAAAAAAAGACAAAATAAAATTTCAATTTTCCATCAAGAAATTATGAATCGAATATAATTGTGTTGCACGGTGAGAATAATAGTTTAGGATTATTATTTGATTTTTTACATTATATTTTAGTAAAATTATAGAATAACATTTCATGAATTAACAATATTTTGCATAACAAATCTATTAACTAAAATGTATTAGGTTGTATTGCAAATGTCCACGTTCTTGTTGATAAAATTTACTGAAGAAAACAATAATTATAACAACAAAATAATTTAAAGTTTCAAGTAGATGTTAAACTGAAAAATGTTCAGTTACCTAATTCAATTTTAAGGGCTAAAAGAATAGCATGTACAATTTCTATTAGCAGTTCAGAAGGTGAAAGAGGTTTTACCATTACGAATTTAATTGCATCAAAATTAAGAACCAGCCATACCGTGGAATATATATCCAATCCAATGACAATAAATTTATTGGGGAAACCAATAGCAAATTTCGATGCCATTCCTTTTATTACATCTTGGATGAACCAAAATCACAGGTTAGAATCAGAAACAAAGGTAAGAACATGGCACAATAATGATGTTTCTGCAAATGATCAATACATATGGACTCTACATTAATTAATTAATTATGTATATACATAGTATAGTAGATTAAAATTGGAATTTATTAGTTCTTTTTGTGCAATAAATGTTTTGTTAAATATATTATATATTTTACACTGTAGAAAAATAAATGAAGGCAATGTACTCATTTACCTTTTTTTGCTTCAAAGTAATAGCAAGCCGGTTGTTAAAAAATTTGCAGCCTACCCCTGATTATATACGAACTTTTCCTACCTATCGATCAACTTTTTGTTGCTGTCTTCTGATTGTATATTAATAGTTTGCAAAGAGTACGGTTCTTATTTGGTTCTATATTCATAATCCTTTGACATAAGTCCGGAGAGTATGGTGGATGTGATGGAACCATCTATACGAGATGATTCAGTTTTCTTGACGTTTGTATATATCAGTGTTATTTGACCATATTCGTCGGCTCTTTTCTGCCGAATTTCTATAACGTGGTATATACCACACCTTCACAGTTTCACCAGACATAAGTCATTATCATTTACGGATAAAGATCTTGCTTCGTTCGACTTTGGTGTATCTGCTGATACCATCCACTCTTTTCATTGTTAAATATTAACGTAAAGGTATTCATTTTTATCCTCTGAGATAATTCGGTAGAAAAATCATCAAATGAAGCAGTTGTCGAAAATATTTTTTTTGCCTCCTATAACTTCCGTTTCAAAAGCCAGAAAACTTAATAAAATTTATTAATTCTTCAAAAAAAAATAAATAGACCCGTTGATTAAAAAGGTTACTCACCCCTGCTGTAAATAAAATAGATTTACTTTGTTCTGAATACTGCACATAATTAGAATATACAATAATTTGTTTGATAATTACAGCATCCACTCGTGGTTAATGAGCGAACATACATAATTTACATTAGAAACAATTATTAATTAATCTATATAATTAATCTAGATCTATATTTAATTATAGGCAGATTATACATAGCAAACATACAAAATTATCACATTTATTCAATATTGCCATTGATTTAAATGATATTAATTTCCACAAGTAACAAATATTTACTGTGAGAATATAATCATGATATGGTTGTTCATTATGTACACCTAATATGTCAAATATTTAATGCCAAAAATATCAACACGTATCGATCGCGCTAAACATTTCGGTTCTGATCACTTCCCATTTATAATCCACATAAAATACTGATAACAAAAAAGAATGTTTTATTCCTGAGATGAAAATACTAGAAGAAGTTGTATCTTTTTTTGTGTATGTGTATATTTCGTTGTATAAATATATATAACCCACGAGAGTTATATGATTTTAAAAATGAAATGCGATATCTGGAGAAGAGTGGATATAAAAAGATGGCTTATACTCGAAGAGTGTAGGATGTATATGAAAGGGAACTCGGTTATTAAATCTCGGTTGAACAATGTGTAAAAAGAATATTGAATAATAATCCGAGAGATTTACGGCTGCAATGGTATTGAAAGCGTGTTTTGCTTTTTATATGGACCATCGTGGACTGCATTTTGCGAGAGCAAATTACATTACTTACAGGTTTAGCACAGGTACAGCATGCAGTGCAAATCAATACAATATTTTCCTCCCGAAACCCAACCACCAAGACAACAGCTGTAGTACGAGAAATAATGAAATAAACATGCGGCATTTCAGTTTGTTTTGAGCTTAGTAGTTTCATATGGGATATAGTGAATTCCGATCATGTAGCTGTAATAAAAGTTGTGTATTGAATTAGAGTTTTATGGCTGAGCTATTAGACCGTTACAGACATAATAATTAATATTAATACATCAAGGAAGAACAATGAATCGCCCGCAGTGTAAAACTTTTAAAACAGAGCTTATGTTGGTTTACAAATTCCCAAATGCTGTATTTATATGACAATAGGACATTTTTTGTCTGGTAATAGACTAGGTCATACCTGTTTATCGAATTTTAGAATGCTGGTTTTGAAAAACCATTTTTTTAAGAAATTTTATTGATCCGAAAGACCTCGATTGATAGCTCATTTAGCTCAAATTTAGCTCAATACGCATTATATTTAATTCGGAAAGGTTTTATGGTTACATTATATAGAAATTTTGTTTATTGAATTAATTTAAATATTATAACCATAGGTGTTTTTTCATTTCAAATCTTAAATTTACAAACATGAACAATAAGTTTGGTCCTTTTGTAAACTATTTAAGTTCTAATCCTATATTGAAGATACAAAATATAAACTTATTATTCAGGCAATAAACGTATTAAAACAATTTAAATAATTTAATGAAACAATGTTATTCCGCCCATAAATTTCAAATGCAAGAATCATTTATACAAAATTATATTTAAAATGTACCATACAAATTAAATCAAACTCATCAAATATTAAAAATATATATTTTTAAAGAAATAATTTGAATGAATCTGATCAGTAACCTTTTGTAACAGTTGTTTTTGTTAATTGGCTTTATTAATATCTTTGCTTGTCCGTTTGTTACAAAAATATTATTATTATTAAAGTTATTCCAACTACATGATTTTTTTGTCATATTTTACTTGCAATCTATTCGACAGATCATTTAATAAATCAGTTCCTTATAAACTTTAGGAGCTTTTGTTGTAGCAGCGGCAGTATTCCTTGGCTATTAAATATTGTCTTATTAATAATTATATTTATTTCGCTAAATCTAAATTGATGATACAAGAGCTTGACAGGCTTTGGTCGTTTTGCTGTTAATCAAGTCTGTCTGTGAACTTCTTAGATATGTCCTCGGTAACGTGTTCCACTTGCTTATTCCAAGATCTTTGTGGACTCTTCTATTGGTGTTTTACCATGGAGCATCTGCATCAGCTTTGTAATTTGATTTATAGTTGTTCCCGTTTTGTCCGAATATATGTTCTCCACGTTAGCCTAGAGTCCAGGTGCATACCCAGGTATTCACCCTTGAGGACAATGGAATTACTTTGTTGTTAAGTCTGACCAGCAGGCATGTATCGCGTTTGAAGGTGAATGTAACATGTTGCGATTTTGAGTGATTTATTCCAATTCTTCATTTATTAAACCATTTCTTAAATAGCTTCAGTTCTTCCTGAAGGAATTGAGATGCAATTATAGCGTTTTCATCTGAAGCTATGAAAGCTGTGTTATCTGCGAATGTTGCCATTTTTGTGTTGTCTTTTGTTGTAATATTCGATGTGTATAAAAGATGTGCAATTGGGCCCAAGACACTCCACAAGGTCCGATTCGATGGGCTTAGCTTGCTTTGCACTTCATCCAACTCGATAAAGAAAACTTTGTTATGTAGGTAAGATTTCAAAACTTTGTAGAAATTGTATGGATGATTAATTTTTAACTCGTAAAGCAGTCCAGTATATCATACTTTAACGAAAGCCTATAACACATCAAGTAATACGGCTGAATAGTATCTCTTCTAGATCCAGTCCGATAGCGTCAACTAATCGATTAACATGTTCTATTGTGTCGTGTTCATTACTAAATCCAAACTGGTAGTCCGGTATAAGTTCTTTTGCGTGTAATATATGTTGAAGTCTATTTAGAAAAAGTTTTCTTAGCTTTGTTAGTAATGACTGTAAATTTATTGGTGTGTAAGATGTGAGTTCCTCTAGTGGTTTTCCTGGTTTTGCAATCATAATGGTTTGTTCTACTTTCTGGGATAGTGACTTGTTTCGAGAATGGCATTGAAAATTAATGTTAGGAAGATTATACCTTTCTTTGGAATTTCAATCTGGGTATCTTTTCTCGAATAAGATCGTATCCTAGTGATTTCTTTAATTTTATATGCTCATTAATGTATGTAATTATCTCTGCTGGTTTTATTGGTTTTATCGGAAGAGTCATTTGATGCGGTGATAAGTAACACATTTTTTTCTTCTTCATCTATTGGGTTTTGTTATTTTAATGGTTTAAAACATTGATTAGCTTCGTCTAAAGTGTCTAATTTTTCTATCCACGTTTTCTATCCATTTGGTTTTCTTATAGGAGGAATTCGTATTTCTGCCACAAATACGAATTAGAGTTTCTTTGTTGCCTTCCGTAGTGAATAGTCTGTGGATTTAGGGAGTTAGGTTCTCCAGGTTGTCTTTTATCGCAATATTTTGAATATCATTTAGAAATTTCTTTAGTTCGTTGGTAGCTGGATTTAACTTAGTTTTATCAATAGGCATTCTGGTAGTTTGCCATACTATTCGCATTCTTCGTTTTCAGCCAAGGCTTGTTTAATGAAGGATGGTGGTGTTTCAGTTTCTTTGTTGTTTGAGTTACTCGGTGGGGCTTCCCAGGCAGCTGCTTGTATTGTCTGGTTAAGCAGTTCCACTACTTCGTCTAGATCTTCTTTAGATTAAAAACTAAACTATTTTTAAGGATATGTTTTTATCAAGAATTTCTTTAAATTGACCAATCAGAATATTTGTTGTAAGGTGTAGGTGGTTTGCTTCTCCTAGAGACATTTGCTCTCAAAGTGACTATCACAGGGGAATGGTCAGATGATAACTCTAGTGACGATTATATTCAAGTACTTTTTTTCTTTGTTGTGCAGATATCGAGAACGTCTGGTATCTTTCTTATGTCAGTCGGCCAGTACGTAGGTTCCCCTATTGATATGTGATTCAGGTGTTTTACAAACGTTGTTTTGTAGAGATCTCTTCCTCTGGTAGTCTTTGGTTTGGGCCCTATTGTTGATGTTTAGCATTGTAGTCACCAGCTGATATGAACCAATTTCCGAGAGATTGTTAAAGAAATTTGTGAATGATTGTTCATTGAAATTATGTTTTGGTGGACAGTATACAACAAAAATGGATATTTCTCCAAACCAGGCTTATATGCGAATTCGTGGGCCATACACACGGAGGTGGGATGATTTGTATTACACATAGTATAGTTTTGGATTTTGAAGGAGCATTTTTTATTTTTATGTTTTGAATTACTTATTAACATAATTATAGTAGCCTGTTTACATTCTGAGGTCGTCGGTTTGATATACAACATAAGATTTTATGGATTCTTTCTGGGAATATTTCAATGCGACACTAGACTGAAGCTAATGATTCCTTATAAAAAAGTAAAAAGCTAGAAGGCATTAATTGACAATAGTCAATTTTCTGGACACCGTAGATATTTCGTAGTTACGTTGTTGTGGAGTCTTTAAGGGTTTATGAATATCGAATTCGAATAATCTAAATAGTTTTATTGAATATTTTAGTTTTTTATTTAATAAGAGTTACATTCTCCTCCTAGGTTACTCGTTAGCTAAAAGTATTCTTCGAAAACTTTCCTTTAAAGACTGAGACTAAAAGAATATCGTAACTACTCAAAACTATCAAAGACTACTTAATGAATGACTGAAGTTATAATTATTCTTGATTATTATTTGTTTATATATTCTTAATATTATACATAATATATTTTATTTTGAGGGTAGCATTTATGAGCATTACCTTATTTCTGCATGATGTTGTTTAGGGGAAAATATATATATTTACATTATTTAGCTGAATGTTTTTCTTTGGGAACAATTTTTAGTTAATTGATGAAAAGAACGTTTCGATTTCTAAGTCATCTTCTGGGGGAAGCTTATAATAATTATCAAAGAGTCGCCTAAAATTAAATATGGATGGATCCAAATATTTATGATAAGCAGTATTAGTATAATGTGATATGCAGTTTGCAAAACACAAATAAATAAGTAGTATTAGTATAACAATTTTCCTAAATGTACGTCGTAAGGATCACGTACTTACAATAATCAATAGAATAATAAAGGATGATAAGACTATAATCGGTTGTACATAACAGTATGATTTGCTTAGTGTTCGAAAAGATAGATTGTAAATATTGATACAAAAAGACCACCAACAAAAAATTCTTATTACAAATAATAATTAACATATTTTACATAATATATACGGTAAGCTTTCTAAATTAATTACTTTATCTACTAACTTACAACTAAACCAAAATGATAATATTACATATTATAAATTTACAAATTAATTACTATATTAGACTTCACATATCAAAACAAAAATGCATATTTTTAATAAACTAATTTGTTATAGAATAAAAAATCATATAAACGCATGTTTTACATGCTTTTATTTTATATTAGAAAAGAAGTACACAGAGAGTTGGGCTTTTAATTTGCGGTTGAACATAAATTTCATAATCTGTAATTATATCTAAAGGGGCGTGTCAGCATTAATTCAGCCATTAATATGAGGGTAGGATGACGAGGGGTTAATGTATTAACAGCTATTAATAATTCATCGGCTGCCAGCATTTAATATTTCATTTCCTATTTTGCAAAGATTTTCTTGAGACCTTTATGATTATAGGAACAATACAAAAAATACTTTTCTCTAATTAAACTCATTTTATGTGTTCGTAAGTCCTATGCGTGCACAGCTCTATACAACGTTGACGACAAATTGTGCATGCGCACGTTATACACTTTTATATAATCATTGATATCTGTGAGTAATGTAAAGTAAAATATTGAAATTATGGAAGTTCTATAAACTAACAACTATGAATAATCTTAAATATAATTATAAAGTAAATGAAAAACTTTAAATGTGACAGACACGATTGTTCTAAAGTATTTTTTATATTTTTTTGTATTTAAGAAATATCGTACCTGGGTAATTTAATATTTAATGCATCCTCAGCATATTATTATATAGAAAGTAATTATTAAATTGAATTTACATGTTTTAAACCTCCGTATTTTACACATGTACGGAATTATATTCATTGATTACCTAGAGAAAGGGAAAAACACCAATAGCGAACATCATATGATGTTCTTGGTGCGTTTGAAGGAAGAAATTGCAAACAAAGACCAGCCATACTACGAACTTATTGAGTGATATGTTATATGTAGTTAAGCAGATTTTAAAATCATATAAATTAAAAAAATAATTTAATATTACAAAGATTTCTGACCAGTTATAACTTCTTTTCAGAATTGTTATTTTATTTTTTATTTATGTATTTAGTTTATACAAAAAATAGTTAAAACTCCTTATTATAATATACGTCAAATATTTAATTAGGAGTCAATAAAAGCAATGTTTCCAAATTTATTATTATTTTAGTAGTTTATTATAATGTGTATTTTTTTGTTCTGATAATTTATGCACAATTAATACTGTTAATATTACTTAATATTTATGTAACTTTGTATGAATAGCTAAAAGCTTACTAATTAAAAAACGATAAATGTTTGAAATATGTATATGTCGAATATAGTAGCAATTAGATTTTCTTTCTTCAACTGTATTTAAACTTTTATTTAAAACAAACTCTGTAATCATATAAACATTTTCTTTAAATAATAGTATGTGAAAAAATGATCATTAAATATAAGTTTATATGTTTAAATGAGTCATTAAGTTAATTGAATATATTAAACAGGTAGAAAATTATGGAATAATACTATTCTTATTCTGAATGTATAAAATATCTTGAAAGAATAGTATATTTCATAATGAATTGACAGTCTTTAAGAAAATTATAATAATTAAAATAGTCTAATATTTATTATATTATAATAAAACTATCTCTATAGTTAATAGGCCTTTGTAAACATTTATTTTTATTTAATTAATATTGCATGAATATCTTTTTGTTTTATCTGCATGTGACTATAACAATACAAAAAATATTATTCAATAAAATAGGTTAGAAAGAGAATGGTCAATATCCATTGCAGAAGTTTGCATAAAAATAATGTAAGGCGTTGTAACTAACATCACATAATCTGTTATAATTAAGATATAAATATTTCTCGGTATACCTAACTGTCATGTCTCATGACACGCATGGTATGGATGCAACATAATGAGATTTTTGCGTTTCTGAATTTCTGAATTTTAATGTACACAAACGCTTACTATATATCAAAAATCTTTTTTTTTTATCTGAAATTAACAAAACATTAATCAAGTTGGATTTATATATAATTTTAATAATTTACAAGGCTAATACTTAATTAATTCATTACGAATTTAAATTACTATTATAGATAATAATAATAGATAATATCTTTCATTGAATATTCACTTAGAAAGTATTGTATTAAATTCTAAAAACGATATAACTTTGCCAATTACTGAGAATAACATAAATAAACCAACCAAATGAATAAAATTAAATTAGAACTTCCACCATTTGTTTAAATAATGTTACCCAAAATCCTAGTTATTTTATGAATAAGTTAATTAACATTATGACCAAATTCTATTTTATAATATTGTTTATATACAATCGTGTAATATTGTAACTCTACATATGACATTATAACATCATTGTAAATCAGGATGTTAAAAGTTTACTTCATCTTAGGAAAATACTTATTTTTCTTAGCATATATAATAATTTAAAAGTTACTTGGTTCAAACAGCTGAATTATATTTATTCAATGTAGAATAGAACTATTGGTAAATAAATCTTTAAAAAATTTGATTGGAATTATAATGTCTTTGTCATGTTTTACTGATGATTGAATGATTATTTAATATCTTTTGATAAACCCTTCAAAATGTTTACTGCTGTAAATTATTGGAAATAAATCTAATAAACTTTAATGATCAATTCATATTTACATTATAAACTTAACTAGTTTCCATTTGTATATTGGAATTGCATGCTACCTATGGTGCATTTATTTAGTATCACTATGGGTTTAATTTACATCAAGTTACCTTTAAATGACTAGGACTGCAGATAACATAAAAATACAATAATATTGGTTTTCTTCCTCGGTGAATGTTCCGCATTTTTTTTTGTCATATCAATTTTTTCATTCCGTCGCTTGGCTGTGGTTATTATGTTTTCCATTGAATAGTGAAATTGAAAAACATAAAAATTGAAGTTATGTGTGTTCGGAGTGTGACCTGTGCAACTGTATAGACCGCCCCCATATGATGATGTAGCAGATAAAACAGCGCATGATGTTACTGCAATGTTACCCCCTTATATGAAATTGAATTGAATGTTACCATTAGGGGACGAGAGACTTCGAAGCACCCTCCAACATATAGAGAGTGGGATTGAGTGAGAGAGAGAGAGAGAGTGACAGGAAGAGAGGAGACGCACACCTGAAATTGAAAACCATATCCACCAATATGTCCAGTGTGTATAATATGACGAGGCCAAACAAAAGCTTATGAACAACAAACACACACACACACACACACACACTCAGAGGAAACGAGTTCAAAGGTCAATCTGTCAACTGCAGAGGCCGAAACTATTATTATTGCATCTGCGACCGGAGCACCAAATTTCATCAAAAATCATAAATAAACTTCCGACGTGCACTCAACAGGTTCATTTCGTATTTACCCACCCACCCCGATCGATTTAACTTTGAATTTATTTCATTATAACTTCTGTGCAGCGTACAGAAACAACTTCCAGTCGGGATATTTTCCGTTTCGTAACTCTATTAGCTGCAACTGCATATGCTTCTAAATATCGGAATGTCAATAATACATTATTACACGGTGAATTGTTTATGCGAATGTTTTGAATTCCGCCAACATTAAATTTATATACATTCCACCTGCGTTTAATTCCACTTTGGCGCTATCAAACTTTACTGCATATTAATATAAGTTATGGTAAAACAATGCATTTAATTTATATACATTCCACCTGCGTTTCAATCCACTTTACGTCATTAAAATTTCCAGAATATTATTGCAAACTATTATAAAAGCAATACAATTTAACTAAAACAATACATAATAATATATTCCAATATTTAATTGTACACAATATGATCATGATTAATACAAATATTATGAACAACAAATAATTAATATATATACTACCTACAATTAATTTGTTAATATTCACTAATTAATTTATATACTAAATTTATTGTATGCTTGGTTTTTCCCAATAGAAATATTAAATTACATCACATTTATTTGGCATATACACGCCTATAAACAATGAAAAACTCCAAACTTAATGCTTTTACTTAAAGACATTTACGATATGTTCATCATTATAAAGTTATTTACAACTTCTTATCTAACTTCCAAACTGTTCTCTTGTGTACTAGCAACAAATATTAACTTTAGGATTACAAAATTATCATGTTTTACATTTAAGAAATAATATACAAATGTGTTTACAATATGTATGTAATTTTATGTAAGGGAGTATTTACAATTATCGTGAGCCAGTGTTCCTTCTATCATATCTGATTAATTAAACTTAATAATAATACAAATTCTATAATCCTAATTACTTTTTAATGGGCCCCATTATTTTGAGGCCCCTACTAAATCCCATAAGCCCCATATTTTTTTCATTTTTTTTCCTAAAGCGTTTCATGTTATCAGCTCATAAGAAAAATAAAATAGTTTTGATCATGATTTGAAAGATTTTATTACATCTTTAAAATTTTGATCAGGTGTACGTTTTTCAGATGCAATAATTTAAAACTGGTTACATCAAGATTCCCATTTTATTAAAATTCGCGAATGTACAAATTTGTAATACTAAATTTCTATATAAGAATAATCTAAGACTACGTTCTTCTAGTTTTATATTCTTATAACGACTTAACAATTAAGATTAACTTTATATTTTTGAAATGTCTTATTGTGTTGTGATGACTATATTTCAGGAAATATCGTATTAAGATTTTTGTGCAGATTTCACTCAAAATATGTAACCTTAAATTTTTATTCCGAAATTATTTTTTCGAAATGATTAAAATACGGTTATATCCGAAATGATCAAAATACTTCTGAGCAGTATATCTAAAGAATGGGCCGTAGGGAAGAAAACAAATTTATAACGAAATCTTACAAATTTTGATAAGTTTTCACTAGGTGTGAATTGTATTGCAAGAGCCAACAAAATACAATATTTGAGGGCTATAACAATAATAATTACACATTTTGTAACTGATATTATGAATATATTATTTGTAATTTTATTTCAAAAGTCGCAGTTTGGTATAGAAAATGTATGTATTTGTAGTAAATATCAAACTAATCTGTGATTAGTAGATTATCATTTCCATTGTAAAACTGTAAATATTATTAAGTATATCACAGTTAGCAAACTATACAAATTTCATATTTTGATCTAGTAAAATAAATAATATTGTTTGCTAACATTATAAGTAGGGACATATATAAATCTAGCATAACCAATAGATTAATCTCCAGTTCAAGTTTGAGCAAAGATGGCTTACGAAGCTAGTGCATCTCCAAACACCTATTTGAATCAAGCAACATTACAAGAGGTAACAGAATTATCACAAGAATGTAATGCGATTAGCCGCGAGGTAAAATCCAAAAAGGAAATTACTTCGAATCAAGTGGCAGCAGTTTTGAAAATATCAGAAACGTTAAATGATATTATGGAGAGAATAAACATTAAAGCGATGTACCGACGCAGTTTGTTGAACTACCCGAACAACAAATATTCAGTCAATTCGAAGATAATTCAAATTGAAAAGCAAATTGTATTATTTTACAATTCCTGTGTGGAACCTTCTGAAGTCTTCGTCATCTCCTTTCGTGATATGAATATTCGTACTTTCAATATTATAGATCACGTGATTATCATAAAATACAGTGAACTTCTAGGAGAATTAGTGCAAATGATGACTGCTCTTGTGCAGTTACTCGATCAAGCCAGATCATGGATATATCTGAAATTTGCAATTTGTGACCAAGAAAATGTGGAAAGGAGGTTCTTGAGTGAACCTTTACAAATCGAATCTAAGGGCATATGTTTGAGATAATTATATTATTGTAACCAGTAAACCAAAATATTTGTGTTAACCTGTAAATAATTATAATTGTCTTAATATCTATACTTATAGTTATTAGTAAACGTGAACTAAATTGTATGAATTATTGATTTAATTAGGCTACTTTGTGATAGATGTAGTAGATGTTTTCTTTTGTTTTTTTAGAATATTATTGTATTATATATATTATTTAAATTAAAATAAATATTATTCAATTTGTTATAATAATTGTTTGTTTCATTATTTCATAAATTCATCTACTTTAAATCCACTTTCCTTTAGTTCAGAGTGAAAATTGTAAATAAACTATTTTTTAATTAAGAGTAAAATAAATTATGGAAAATTGCAATACAAAACTCTATATAAGTGGTATTTTTTTCTATGTACAGTAAAATTTCTTTATTAATAATTAATCCAATTAAAAGTTTTTATAAACAGTCTCATAAATAGAAAAAAAAACGCAATAATAACTCGCTAAGCTCGGATTCATTATTTTCCAAATTGAAAATCATAACATAAAGACATTTTCATAGAAAAATTAAAAGTTGTTCACAAATTATTTTGTATAGTTATTTTTTGTTTGTATTTAGTTTCTAGATTATTGTTGTTTCAAACAGTCCTATCTATTACTTATTTTTCTACATTATTCTTAAATTTTCTCAAGAATAATATAGTAATAATTATTGCAAAATTGATTACAATTAAAAGAAAACAATCATAGAGTTATTTACCACAGAGATTTCTTCCAGAAATTTTCTTATTTAAATTAATTATAGAAAGTTTTTCTCTTTATTTTTTATTTGTTCAAGAAAAAAGTAAATCTGCATTTGTGCGTTTTGGATTTTCAGGGTAAGTAAGGTTGGTGAGAAACGCGAGCGGGGCTAATCCAGCTCCCAGCATCGTCGTCCAATCCGCCTCGAAACCCACCTAGCTTCGAAAATGTTTTATGTCGTGTCTTCATCGGCTTTAATTCATCGGCATTAGAAGGCTTAACGGTCGGGATTATGTCATTACGCAGCTCTAATCCCGCAACATGCATATTTAAAATTTACACAAACCGGAATTACAGCGTTATCCTTCTTTATTGTGCCCAGTGAAACGATAATAGAAATACAAGAAAATCCATTGCAAAGCAAACAAAACCAAAGAAAATTATAATTTTTTGATCACAAAAACTATCGTTCTCATTAATTAGTGAGTATGAGATGTAGAACAAAACTAGAAACAATCCAAGTAATTGTTTTTGGATCTTGATATTAGACTAATTCAAGAAATGTATGAATTTAAAACGTTTTCTAAGAGATTGATTTATATAAACAGTACGTTCCCAACTTTGTTCTTTGACAAATACATGCATCTCTCAGTTTGGAAATAATTGTTACAAGAAAAAGCAATCATTTAGATTTAGGAATAAAATAATATATTCTAACTTTAATTTTTATTTTATCAATTTAAATTTATCGAAGAATTTTCAACATAGATTATGCAGTGAATCCGGACTATACGAGTTTTTCGGTTGTATTGTAAATGCGAAATAATCAAACCAAACGATGCGATGTAACCTGTGAATTGTGGAATTCAATTGAATTTACAATAAAATTATAGTGGAGCACCATTAAAGAACAATGCTAATTTCGAGCGTATACATTTGCGGAAATTCTGTTTGGTCCCGTAATTTGTTAGAGGTGTATTACTGTATAGTATCGGTATTACGTAACTAGCAGTTGTAACGAACGCGTACACATTCATACATTACATTCAGTATATTCGGGTGAGGAGATATTCTGCAAAACATCCTCCAAATTAACACATTTACCATGAATTGCCATTGATAAATTCCGCTTCAACCATTTTTAATCAACTTCAATTAAACATGAGTGTATAGTTAGTGTTGGCCAGTTGAAAGGCATTTGAATTATTTTATTTAACTACAACCAAATTGAATTGAGAATAACTTGCATTTAATGTACATTATGCAATCTTCTTGAATATATTTAATATAATAGCCTAGGACTGAATTACATGTAATTAATCTTAATGAAAACCCCTAATTAAAAAAATGATTTTAGTATAATCTAACATATATATATATATTTATATATATGCACATACACACTGGAATTGAATTAATCGTTTTAAAGGAAGAACTGTCCATTTGTAGAATTTTATTTTTCAAAATATGAAATGTAACATTCCATTAAGTCTTATCTAGAAACTTAAAATCCATCTCCAAATATTAGCTAATAAATATTAATTATGAAAATATTTTTATAGGATAAGAAATGTTATTTAAATAGAAAACTAAACAAAAATATAATATATATATATACTTTCACATTTCTTTTTTTAATTTAATTTTATAGTTCTAAATTATGATCATTTTTCCTTTTCATTCTTTATCATTATTTATTGTCATATTTGACATTAATCGGAATTTTGTTATCTTTTTTGTATATTTTTTATGTAAGTTAAACATTTTGTTCTAAAGTTGGAAAGATCTTGGTCGTTAGCCCTTTGTCCCAATAAAGATGTTAAATAATAATAATATAAATAACACTGTGTTTTATATAATTTTTAAGTAAAATAAGGGTATTTTCACCAAATTTACCAAAAGATATCTCAATATTTACAAATAAAATTGTATTGTTATGTATTCTTCTAAGTATGTTCCCTTGCACTTTGAGTTTGTTTATCATAAATACATAGTTTGCTAGGTTTGGTAAGCTGCAAAGTATTGTTGTTTATTATAATAACACGCTGCATTTTAGTTACTATGAATCTGTAACTCCAACGTCTTCAATTACGAGATTCCACAATGTGCAGAGATTTCCCTAAGCTCTGCCGGACACAACACTACGAGGAAGTTTAGTGTTGGGACTCGTAAAATATTTGATATATATATATATATTATAGTATCTATCGTCTAGTTCAGTGCAAGAATTAAAGTTAATCTACTTTTTTCAGTAACATTATTGATTCAATATAATTACAACTATTTTCGTACTGCAAACATTCATCAATTTTTATTCTTTAACTAAATAATAATAATAACATTTATTAATAAATTTGAAACAACTACAAAAAAACAATGAAATAAGGATATTCAAAAGAAAAAGAAAATTGTGCTATTAGTGCAAAGGGCCATTTATTTTTCAGCCCTAAGTAAATAATTACAAAACTTTAATGAAGAATTGAAAAATATATTATTCTATGTATAATATGCACTAAGTATACATAATTATATATTTTTACATGTAATAATAATTATATTTGCTAAATTATTAATTGTAGAAGAAATCATATGTAGATATCATCTTTCCTTTGAATATCTTTTGTACATCATTTTTAATAAATTATGTTAAAATGTTATCAGAGGTTTTTTATATAATGCATTATATCTATGTAAACAAACAAACTAAAAATGTATGTAATGAACATAATTATTTAAATTAATTATGTTACAGATAATAATGTTTAGAATTAATATAATTTTATTACATTACATTATATTTGATAGTTTTTTTTCTGTTATATTAATGCATGCAACTAGGCAACTAAAATAGCAACTTAGAGGCATTGCACGTCTAATTTCTTTGAAGAAACAAAGACATTAAAGTTTAGCGCAATTAAATTACGGAAAATAATTTGTTGGAATCATAGATCACAGATGAATCCTATGCAAATTAAAAAATATGTATTTATTTATATGTATAATTATTGCATTATTATTTCTTTTACATCATACACAAACAAATAAAAAAGTATTTTGTGTATTTATCCGTATATTTGCTCATTAAATATAGCTTTATAGATAAAATAAATCAGCTGATAATAAATACGTGAGCAATACATTAAAATCGAAACCACTAATTGTAATTTATTTCACCACGCATTACAACAAGTATTCTGCTTTTGATTGATGCATTGATGATACATTAGCAAAATTAATCATTTATCGATTTCGTATTTTATTGAAACCGAATCAAGTATCTGATTATTTTGAATATTATATTGAAGTACTGTTCTTACGTGCTTTTTATACGTTCATGTTCCGAAAACTGTAATACACGAATAACCACCGTAAAGCTAATGAAAAGCATTTTTGTTTTCAAGTATATTAAAAATTCTTAAATAAAAAATCAACCAACACACTTATTTCATACAACTTCATGATAAATAAAGATAATATTTCTATCAAGGTTTCAATACATTTACCACTAATAAATTCATCCCTTATTTTTAATAAATTTCATATATTACATTCAGCATTGTTTGAGGAATTGAAAATTGAGCACGAGGAATAACATTTTAAGGTAAAACGTTATTTTTTAGAGACTTCTTTCCAAGAACTATCAACTTTTTCAATTGATTTTGCTATAGTAAAATTATTCTTATATTATCAAATCTTATTTATGCTTTATTAACTAGTTTAGTGGAATTCGTTGACCTTGTTGATAATTGAAAAACACAAGTTTGACAGCAATACATGTTAAGATTACATGTCCTGAAACATATTTTTTTCACAATATTCTTTGAGGTTATTATAAATATTTTAACATATTAATCATTAAATATTTCGTAGGTTAAGTATTGTATTTTCTTTGGAAATTACTATTATTACCGACTTATATTACTAAATTCTACTATTATTATACTTATAGTAAACTTCTGGATGTTAGGTATGAAAGAAATACTAGTTTTAGGTATTAAATTAGTTCAATTAATATGAATTCAATCTATACTAAATCTATATAGTTTTCCAATTCAATCCGCTTTTATTTTAAACAATTTTAGATTTACTTCATAAAACTATTTAAGATTAGATAGTACGATTGATATAATATATAAAATCATTAATATCATGGTTTCAATTAAGATTTTTATATGTCACAATATATTATATTTAAACTTTAGTGATTTATTTTATTGTTTTTCTTATTGATTAAATTTTATTTACAGATTATTCGAGTTTTTGTTTTTGTATACTTGATAAATGAAATCAGTATTTATATAATATGAGATAGTTTAGAATCAAAGAATTTGATAAAATTAAATTGGAAACTAAAATTCTAATGTATTATGTTTACAAAAGTTGGTACACCTGTCAGAAAATTATGTCTCATGTCACGCATATTGCGGATGCAGTATAATGCAAATTATGAGCAATTCTAACATGAATTTCTTTCCGAACTGCCCCCGATTAATTTGATATGGTAATATATGCAAATGCCGTTTATGGAAGTTTAAATAATAATTGTTCAAGGTTCTTTGATATCAAAATAGCATGCAATGATCGAGCGTACAAAGTTTAACGAAGAGCGCGGATAAAAACGGGACTAAGTGCAGTTCGAGATATTAGATATAGACCTGTAGTTATTTATATACAAACAAGGGCTTTCTAAAACATTCTGCGTGCTGGTTGTAAACTATAGGCTCGTGATCGATACGGTCTTGTTTCGCGATAGGAAGCAAATAGCCTGGGGCTTTCCCATCCATTTATATAGTCGATATTTTTGTAGCGGGAAATTGGATCATTCTGATTTCCATACACCTAAGCTGGATCAATGCGCCAGGACAATAACAAGGGAATGCTCATCTGCGGCCACTACTTAGAAGGGGAGGAGGTTCCCCGCGGCTATAATCTACGAGTGTTTATTTTTCCAAGAATTATGATAATATGACACACGTCGCCTAAAAGGTCCGCAAGCCTAAAACAACAATGTACCGAAATTATAAGTAATGGCCCATCCTCGATTAGAATATGAATATACACGCATCCCGCAAATCCTTTCAAGTAGATACAAAAAGATCACGCTCAGGTTTAGGATAAATTTGAAAAAATTTGAAACAAAAAACAACTTTATTAAATGTTCCATGGTAGACAAAGGTACGAGAGTGGAAAAAAGGAATATAAGCCACGTATGATAGAACAAGCGCGCACCGTATGGCAAAAATGGAATGTGTTTCGACCAATTTTATAAAAAAGTAAAAAAACTTTCAAAATTAATTTTAAAATTTAATTTAAAAAACATGTACCGGATCGGCGTCGATGTCGGCGTCGGCGTCGGTTATTTTTTGCGGAACAGAAGTTTCGGCAAAATCCAACAATACGAGGCCGTGTTTAATTTATATCCGCTGCCTATTTATTTTCGGCCGATGAACATGTCTGCAAACGGAATTAAAATAAACCAATAAAATTGATTTTTTTAATACATTTTCCGCGAAATTACTTTTCTATATTTCTCTCACTCCCTCGATCCGCCCCAATAAACGGTTACACGGTTTTTCAAAGCAAACAGAAACTATATTGAATACATATTTTTTTTTTGGTATTATTTTGTTCAAGGATGATTTATTGCCTACGCAATTTCAATTAAATGCTCGCACCATACCGAAAAAGTAAAATTCAAACCGGTGTATGTGTTTGATTGCAAGGGCGGTTTCAGTACTCAAAACAATTTCAGTTTCATTAGTTGCACGGTTTGGGGGGCCTTTACTGTGTCTTCTTTACGCAGCGGTTATAACAAAAAAAAAACAATAGCAATGCTGAAATTGCAATATTCCCCGATGATACAGCAATTTCGGATGTACATGGAAATCTACGAATTCCATCTCACTGAATTCAAGAAATGCAAAAATTCATTAATTATTTTTAAATATCCTTTTTTTTGGTTTTAAATTAGAAGGCATTATCCGCGATTCCTGAGACGTTTGTGAGTTATTTGTCTGATACTTCAACACATTTCGATCGAAGTTTATCGATCTAAGTCTTATTTACAGTTCCTCGTTAATATTCTATTCAAACAATATAATCATAAAAATGGCTCTTATAGCAATATTTACAAATTTCTCGCTTAAACACATGTGACAAATATCATTTTCGATCCATTGCAGATTTAACACGCCCCCCAATATCGGATCATTAAATCTCCTGTATTAAAACCACCTACGAATACATTAGTCAAATATTCAAGGTTGATTAACACCTCTTCATTAATAATTTGTAAACTGATATTAAAATCGTAACTTGCTTCAACATAATAGAAATAATGGTATCTGTATCAGTTACATAGTTATATTATAGTCTTTCCTATTCGCCGACTGTTAACATTTATGTAATTCATATTTTCTTCCAAATGTGCACTAAATTTTGCATTATGTCTATATAGTTTATAAATAGAAATATTTCCGCAAAAATATCTAACAATAATCAATTATCACAAGAGGCTATTGATTATTGGTCCAAAATATTTGTTTATGATTATATGACTATTGGATTTCGACTATGTTTTAGATTTTTATGTATAAAAATACTATTATTTGATATTCTCGAATATACTACAAAATGTTGTAAGAAATTAGATTTTTTTTCTAAAATCTTAATTGTTGAGTTAAAATATGTAAATTGTATAAAGTTACATTAAGTTTGTGTATTTTACGCGAGTAAACATAGATAAACAAGTGTTACTATAAATAAAATAATATCATTAAATTGGACTTCAAAAATTCGAGCAATTATTATACCAAAACAAAATTAAATGAAGCACTTCTGTCTCTCAAACGAGGTTGAAATAAAGAAAAAAATAGCACGAACGTCTATTTTAAAAGTGAAATGAATTCGGGACGTCCGCCCTTCCCCCAACAGCACTTCAAAATTCATTTCATTACTTAAACGAAACAATGCAATCTGTCAAGAAACCAATTACATGATTTGTCTTCCTGTCTCGTCCTCTTGCTGGATGCTCTTAATATATTTTCTCATTAACTTGCATAAATGGTGATGAATTTTTTAACCGCTTTGTCCACCGAACGCACGCCAATCACAAGTGAATAATTCAATTTAATTTTAATCAGATAAAAAATATGTGAAGGGAAACGAAGCCGCGAAAGCTAATTTGTTAAAACAACGCTGGGACTTTTTTTGTATACTTTAATATTTAATATTCTCTCAATGTTTCAATTACGAGTGTATGTTATTAAAGACTATATTTAACTACTAATTTAAATTTTCTTTAAATATTACATAAATTAATAGTGTATATATGTATTACATAATTGTTAAAAATCGGGTAGCTAATAACTGAAAATCGTGAGCGGAAAAAACTTTTCGTTCTTTTTATTTATTTTAAGTTCTAATTTACAAACTATAATTTTTATTAAAGGAGATAATTAAATGAGCAATTATATATTTGAATGAAAGGTATAAAAAAGACTGCATTTAAACCCAAATAAATTATCTAAAAAATTAAATTATTGTATATTAATTTAATAGATGAGATAGATGTACCGCTAAGAAATATGCTTAGTGTCCGCTGTATGATAGATTGTAATTAATATAAATAATATAAAAGAAAAAAAAGTATTCAGATAGTTTCAGGATTTCTCAATAATTTCGTTATTGCAAATTTTAGTGTAATTGCCTCTTTTTTAACTTTCCGTTTTGCTTAAAAACTTTCACTTTTATTTTACAATGGGTTTTAGCTTTAGTTAAATTAAAATAAAACAATTAGATAAAGCGAATTAGAAAAACAGGTATAATTAATTAAAAAATGGGTTAACATAAAAATGTAAAGATATGTCAAACATTTGGTGATAGGACATCAATCTAGGGACATTAGGTAATTGAGTTGGGTATTTTGGTTGAATGTTTAGGATTCGAAGAATTCAGAATCGTCATTTATATTGGATTCTTTTGATTTAAATTTAATTGAAAGGGAAAGGATACGAACAAGAGGAGTACAATTCAGGTTTTTGTGCATATGAGGAATATGTAGAGGATTCGAAATTTTCGAAAGGAAACCGTAGTCTAAGTTTAGACTGTGGATGGATTAAAAATTGGAAGTTTGATAATGGATTGATATTTTGATGCTGAAAAAAGTAAATGTTTGGAAATATGGGAATCTTGAGTTTATTCAGGATTAATTGAGATTTAGCTTTAAATCTAATAGAATTCTAAGATATTTCTTCGAGTGCGATGGTAATATAGTCCTAAGGGAGAGTTATATAACGATAACTATCAGGAAGATAATAAATCCAATTATATTTATGGATAGACCCAGGATAAATTGATGAACGAGACAGAAATTAAAGACCTCTACGCTGAAGGAGTGGGTATCTGAAATAATATTTTTAAAGATTTTTAGAAAATTAGTTCATAACCAAGCCCTAGTTGAAACGATATCCAGTAATTTCTGATCATGGAAATCTTACTTATTTGAGGTGTCAAAGAGAATATTATAAGAATAAAAAATGTATTGGAACCATCATTATATACCTATAAAAATAAAATAAAAAATATAGTTATAAAATAAAATAAATGTACTTTGCCACGACCTAGGTATTTCTGTCAAAAGAATGGAACTGCCAGTGAGTGAGCAAAGACGATCAGCATTGCAGCGGTGTACAAGGATACTGGACCTGGATGTTGAGGAAGAAGGGGAGAGGTTTTAGTGGGTAAGAATCCCACAGTACCACGACTCCACATGTGGTCTCTATGTAAGGTTTCCTCTCCCCTACAAAAAAAGGTATTTATGTCCAGAAAGAAAGTTGGTTTATAAAATGTTACAAAATTGTTAAAAAAAAAACTGAAATGATGGGCAGAATATTTTTGGAAGAACAAATAGGTTCCGTTTAATACAGAATCGGGTAAGAGAAGAAACATTTATATTTTTGGACATACATTTTAGAGAACGGTATCAATTGAGGAAAGGAATAATTTTTATTTTGTAATAAAGGAGTCCACTGGGAGGATAATAGAACAGATAATTTAGTTGATGGAATATTTGGAGAGTTTTTTTTTTAGGATTGGTATAAGAAGGAAAGGAAGAAACTATAATCAAGAATAGGACGCCAAAAGGATTTGTAAATAAAAGTTTAATTTTTAATTATAAATGTATGTTTTGTATCAAACAATATTTTCAGGTAATTAACAGAGTTAGATGAGAATATAGAATTATAGAAGCATGGTGTTACGATGGAGAAATACGTTGAAAGGGAACAAGGAGTCTTGTTTTGACAGAATTTGTATTTTGACGCCATAATTTAAACTAAAATAAATATATAGAGTGGAGGTTTTATATATTTCAGATCGAGGTCTGAAGGATAGTATCATGGAAAATGAGTACGGTATCCTCAGTATTTTAAAGAATCTATAGATTAGTATCAAAGGTATTGGGATCGGAGCTACACAAATATGAGCTGAAAAGATTATACAATATAAATATTCATCCATTATAAAACCTCATTTATAAATCCATATGTCATCTAATACTTAACTATAGTATCCCCTATTCAGTCAATGCAGACAGCCTGTTCTGTTCTCCGTATCTGAACGATACTCCCTTCGTATCTTCACCAGGATCCGCCATCCAAACAACCCGCTCCATAACCCACCGAATGACCAAAAACCAACATTTTTCCTCTTCTCGACAGATACCCCTCCCTTTTCCTTCAATTTAGTTCAAGAGATTCCAATTCTCTCTCTCCAAATTTTGTATTTTTAGAAATCCCTTTTTCTAATGTAATTTTATACAATATTGTTCATTTAGTTTTTGATAGCCTTTTGATGATTAATATTTAATTTATATATAATTATGTATATTTTATATATTTTGTAATTACCTTAGTTTAGATGTGTTACTATTTAGAATATTTAGTTGTTTTAGTAGCAAATAAACTGTAAGGTATTATTATTAAATATAAAATATTTTGAATTTAAATTCAATTCAAATTTGGTTTAAGTTTTACAAAATAATACATAGTTTATCGTCTTTGATAAAATATGAATATTTCTTGTCGATTAATTTTTTGTTCCAATTTATTTTAACACATAAAACATTCGCATGGTTCGATATGAAATATTGATACTTTATGGACGAATTTTGATATTTAAAACATATTGATAAAATTCTACAAAAATGCTATTATATTATTATTAACATGCTATTGAAAATGTTAATGGCATTTATACAACAAATATCTAATACTTTTAAAAGCTTTTTTAATTAAAAAATTGTAAAGTAAACTGTACTATTAACTAAAAATTTACAAACATTTATTATAAAATTATATTTTCTCTATAAATTCTTTAAAAAGATAGTTTACTATTGGTACTAAAAATAAGAAAAGTTTATTATTAGCACCAGTTTTAAGCTATTTCTAACATTAATAATTAGTTTCAATAATTAAAAAATGAATGACAAAACCTCATTGAGAATTTTCGAAGATGAATTATAATTAATTAAATGAAATAAATACATTAAAAAAATATATACTATAAATGTTATAAGGAAATTATGTATAATTTTTGCACATTTTCTAATTATAAAATATTTATGTTGCAGAAATAAATAAGTTTAATGAATTTAATGAATGAATATAAATCATCTAGTATTAATAATTAAAATTATTAATTTAAATATATTTAAACATACAATTAAAAGAAAATCAAAATTATAGATAAATCAACAAAATTACATTAATACATCGCATGAAAGCATGTATTATGTAACATTAGAATGTACCACTGAAGTATGCATTAAATTACCCCTATGACATAAAGTTTGCCGTACGTTCAATATATTCATCTAACTCTGAATTATATTTTATTTGATAAATGAATATGTATGGAATTGTACTGCATTCATAAATCACAGAATTATTTATAAATTAATAAAGCATTGGATATAAAGGAGGCTGCGAGTAGCCGGAGAACCAATGAATAGAAGGGTATGTGTGTGAGAGAGAGAGATAGAGAGAGAGTTAAAATGCTTTATACCGATGTAATATTCAGAAAGCCTAAGCCATCAACGTCAAATGCACAATTGCAGATAGGACATATGTGCTTTGAGGCTTTTGTATTTTCATACATAAGCCACCTTTCGAGACTGTTACTTCTTCGGGAAAATCAATTTCAAGATTCTTTGTTTTTCTCCTATTTTATTTCAACATATTTTTTAGTCCAAATTGGATCAGAGGGCTAACTACTGGAGAATTTCTGCTCTTTTTCTCCTATTAGTACCTAATCCATGAATTCATATCAAAATGTAGTTGTTTACTGAAATTAATTTATTTAAACTAACATAAAACAATTGTAATTAATTATTTAGAAATAAGTAACTTTTTAGAAAATATTTATTATAATTACAATATAATTGATTATTAATATTCATGGATGTAATAGAAAGCTTGAATTTGATTAAAAAAAATCTATTCAATCATTTGTACTGATTCTTAGCAGGGTCTCATCTCTGCTTTCGCATTATGAAAGTCCCTGTTTATTTTACTCGGAAAAATCTACTAGAGTTCCGAAGTGGAATTTAGTTCGTTAACTTATTTTTCTTTCGCTCGTCCTCTCCGAGTTAAATAATGAAGATAATTCACTGCGTAAAGCAAATATTGCCGTAATGGGGACTAATTTCGGCAAATTTAAAGCTGTGAATTAAAATTACAGAGATTAACTAGAAATAATATAAGAAAATTTCATATACAAAGTTTTAAATTATATTTAAATTCAAATATATTACATTACAAATATATTTTACATAACGGACGAAAAAACTTATATCCTTTGCAGCAATAGAAACAGTTATATTTATTGTGTGTATCTTTCTTAAGGTTGTTGTTATTGCAATATTATTATTATTATTATTATATTTTACATAAAATATAATTTTATTCGTTTTTTTTAAACTGATCAAAAATAAAATATATTTATCTCTGTAAAGTGATTTTGATAAATTTTATATATTTATTAAAAAAAAAACATACATAGATTTTTTTTTGAAAGTGAATTTATTTGAAGTTTAAAAATCAACGAGTTTACAGAAGTCTCAACATGCCTCGAAAAAAAAATAAAGGAAATAAGAAAAATAGTTGGTACAAAGGAAATAATTCGGGCAATAATCGAAAAAATGACTCAACAGCTGGCAAAGATTCACCTAATTCAAGCAGTGTGCAAGACGAACATAAAGAAAATGATAAAGAGACAAAACAATGTGGTGAGGCATCCAGGAATAATGATAATCATACAGAACAAAATGAAGATGATTTACTTAATTCAAGCAGTGAGCTAAACGTACATAAAGGAAATGATAAAGAGACAAAACAATATGGTGTGTCATCCAGGAATAAGGATAATAATACAAAACAAAATGAAGAACAAGCAAATAGTGAAAATAATGAAAAAGTTCAAAAAGATATTGTTGAGGCATCTACTAGTAATTCTAATAATGTTTTGAATCATCAACGGAGGAGACATTGTGAAGAAACTGCAACACCATTACCCATGTGTGCTGCGGAATCCACTAATTTATCTAATGTTGACAATACATTTTGTGAAGAATGTGACAAATTGAGAGGATTTATAAGAGTAACTGGAAAAGGAAAATATATAAATAAAATTTTTACTTTATCCAATTTTAGAGGAAATGTGAAGGGAAACATGACAAAGTATAATGACCAAAATGCAGAAAAGAGTAGTATTAGAATCCGCAGAAAGTTGCCGGCTAAACCTCGTAAATGTATAAATAGGACAATGGAACCAAATAGGGCAATAACAAAGAATACTAAAAATATAGATATTACTGCACAAACTAAAGGATTAGATAAATGTCGATCGGCCATTATTGATTTTCCAATACTGGATAGTGAGATTTTGACAAATCCTAATTCAAAGGGGGATAATTTTCGTAATACTACAATACCATCAACGTCTGTACGAACACCAGGAATAAATATTGAGTCAATACGTAAATATTCAGAATTAGATAAAAACCTTCTCGAGCATCCGAAATTGATTATCTCAGAGAAACGCAGCACCGCACCAATTAGAATATCAAGTGGCACTGGAATACCAAAAGTCGTTTCATCTAAAAGTAGTGCAACCATTGACATCAAATTGAATATTGCAAACAATTATAAAAGGGTTTATAAAATGTCAAATTCAAATAGAAGTAAGTATTCTGAAAGGATAATTAAAATGTATTCTGAAAGCAAAGCTTGCACTTCCCATTTTATCAGAAATGAAATTATTCAGAACATTCGAATGTACATGCAAGATTTGAAAGATGTAATATACCTAAATTCGGAAGAAAAAAATATAATAAAATCAGAAACTAAAGTGAATAATAAGAATGAAGACGAGCATCATATAAAAGAAAATATTGAAGGTGTAGTCGAGAACACTGTTATTGAAAATATTCAAGGTGTAATGGAGAACCCTGTGATAGAAAATATTGAAGGTGTTGTGTGGAACCCTGCTATAGAAAATTTTGAAGATGCAGTGGCAAACCCTGCGGAAGAAAATATAGAAGAAATAGGGCTATTAACACCGCCAAAAGAATTTATTGATGTTGATGATAGTGCAGAATTATTCGACAACTCTCCTAGAGCGATAAATCATTGTATAGACGGTAATCAATCAACAGAATATTTTATACTAAAACCGATATCCCAAAGAATAAATTGTGCTGATGCCAATGCTGATGCCAATGCTGATGCCAATGCTGATGCCAATGCTGATGCCAATGCTGATGCC